>CAUYQG010282416.1:0-21310 GCA_963574415.1 Tarsius wallacei | reverse complement strand
CAAGTTCTAATTTTTTTTTTTTTTTTTTGAGTAAGAGTCTCTGTTATTCGGGCTGGAGTACAATGGCACAATCAAGGCGCACAAAGCCTCTTATTCCAGGGCTCAGGCAATCCTCCTGCATCAGCCTTCCAAGTAGTTGGCACTACAGGTGTATACCACCTCACGCAGCTAATTTTTTTATTTTTAGAGATGAGCTCTTGCTATGTTGCCCTGGCTGGAATGTTCTGCTTCTAAAATGGCTCCTCCTGTTCCCTTTCTTGGGCTTTTCTTGTTGCTGATGTCTAAGATTCTACCATTTGAGATTCATTTCTTTAGATATACCCCTCATTTAAAATGCAAGGGCCTCTCTAGGAAGAGCCCACAGGAAGAATTCATGAGGGGTTATCATAGACCTGGATCTGAGGTTTTGAGAGGAAAAGAGGCCTGGTGAGATGGCGTGTGTGGTTAGCAGGGGAGAGCAGACTGTTAGGGACAAACACCCCCTTCCCTCCCCCTGTTCAGAGTTTTGTTCTGAAGCTGCATGTCCTTGGGAATTTGGATCTCATGGTGGAGGGAGGATTCCATAGGGAGCCTCATCTCCCCTCCCACGTAAGACTGGTGTAGAGGGACACCAGGAAGGGGCCATGTCACCAAGCATGGGCTTAGCTGCTAGGTTTGCCCTCCTTCAGGTGGTCTGGGCCAAGACAGAGAGGATTGGCTGTGGTTCTCACTTCTGTGAGAAGCTTCAGGGCGTGGAGGAGACCAACATCCATTTGCTGGTGTGCAACTACGAACCTCCGTGAGTGCTGGGGGAGCCCTGGAAACGCGGAGGGCGCAGGAGGACAGAGCCTGGAGGAGGGATGATTTGGGCACAGCCTAAGTTGGGAGGACGGAGTGTAGGAATCCGGGGCCTATATCCTCCGGGGAGCTGTGAGGGCACCCACAGAGTCTGCTCCCAGTGACCAGAGAGCTCGAGGTCACCCAGCAAGTCAATGGCAGGCAGTCAGGAGACCTGGGGCACTTCCAGATTTGGTGTGCGCGTGGGGCACTGGGGACAAGGGCTGGAAGGGACCGACCCCTCCTCCCAGCATCCTCCTCGCCTCCTGTAGGGGGAACGTGAAGGGAAGAAGGCCCTACCAGGAGGGGACTCCGTGCTCCCAGTGTCCGTCTGGCTACGGCTGCGAGAACTCCCTCTGTGGTGAGTCGGGCAGGGGAGCGGGCGCGGGAGAGGTGCCTGCCGACTGGATGGTCCAGAGCCTCCCCGGGCTCCCACTGAGCTCCCTGGACTGAGCTGTGCGCAGGCATGGGAAGGGCCGGGCGGGAGGCGGCCTCCAGAGGCCCTTGCCCCTCCGTGCGCAGCCGCTTTGGTAACTAGTGACCGGATACAGGAGACTCGGGGGGGCTTCCCGGCGCGGAGGTGGGCGTGGCCCCCGGAAGCGTCCCGAGGGGCGGGGCCATGCCGGTGGGCGTGGTCAGAGGGATTCCGGGTGGGCGGGGCCTGCGATGCGACGGCTGTCTCGGGAGCAGGAATCCCGCTGGGGAAGTCCCTGGAGAGAAACTTAGACAAGGGGCGGGAGGGAAGGAGCAGTCGTGTCAATAACCAGAAGTAACATTGCTCAATGAGGGGCTTCGTCTCTGGAGAGGTGTGTGTGTGTCCTGGCAGGACGTGTGGTGGCAATGGGGTGAGGGATGTGGGGATCTGCTTGCAGCACTGATACCAGTTCTCCTCTCATCAGAACCTGTCAGAAGTCCGGAAGATGCTCAGGATTTGCCCGGCCTGGTGACGGAGGCCCCATCCTCTCCGGCAACTGGAGCCTCCGGCTCTAGGAAAACGGGTACTCCTTCCCTAGCAACGGAGACTCCATCCTTCTTGGTAACAGAGGTCTCAGACTCCCCGGCAACCAAGGCTCTGCCTGCTGTGGAAACCGAGGCTCCAACTCCCTTAGCAACGAGAGACTCCCCCTCCGTGGCAACAGAGGCGCCACCTTCTGTAACAACTCAGGTCCCTTCCATTTCAGCAACTCACAGTCCGCTCCCCTTGGAGGAGGAGCCGGTTACCTTTCCCAAATCGACCCATGCTCCTACCCCCAAATCGGCAGACAAAGTAGCCAACAAAATAAGAGCAACCTCTGTGAGCCCAGAGAAAGCTCTGCACCCCAAGATGTTCCCAACGGGGACAGGGGAGCCACTACCCCATACTCAGGAGGAGGCTGAGGCTGAGGCCGAGTTGCCTCCTTCCAGTGAGGTCTTGGCCTCAGATTTTCCAGCCCATGCCCAGGAGGAGGCTGAGGGTAAGTTGCCTGCTTCCAGTGAGGTCTTGGAGGCCTTGGCTTCAGATTTTCTAGCCCAGACCCAGGAGAAGGCTGAGGCTGAGGCCGAGTTGCCTTCTTCCAGTGAGGTCTTGGCCTTAGTTTTTCCAGCCCAGGACAAGCCAGGTGAGCTGCAGGCCACACTGGACCACCTGGGGCACACCTCCTCCAAGTCCCTGCCCAATTTCCCTAATACCTCTGCCACCGATAATGCCAAGGGTGGGCGTACCCTGGCCCTGCAGTCGTCCTTGCCAGGTAAGGCCTGTGGTATCTGCCCTACCTTCCTGCCTGGCTCCCGAATGTCAGCATCCTGCCTCCAGCATAGGTGATATGAGCATGGCGGGGCATGCACCCTCTAGTGGGAGCTTCCTCCCTGGCTGCTGCCCCCACCCCCATCCTTGCATGATGGGGCAGGTGGGAGATCAGGTATAGCAGTCTCCAGGCTGAAGCAAAGCCTTTCCCTCCCACAGGTGCAGAGGGTGCTGAGCCTGGTATCAGGTCTGGATTGAACTCGGGCCCTGGTCACGTGTGGGGTCCTCTCCTGGGACTACTGCTACTGCCTCCTCTGGTGTTGGCTGGAATCTTCTGAAGGGGATACCCCTCAAAGGCAAGGCCCACTCCAGATTGTCCTTCTCTAAGTGAGGCCACAGCTTCCCAGGCAGGTTCTACTCTGCACCCCAGCTTTTGGCCAGATTCCAGGCCAGTGCTCTGCTTCCTCAGGAGGCTTCTGCAGGGTCAACCCTTGGTACTGCTCCAGGAGGGCCTCTGGGCAGGCCCACCCCTCAGCCAGCCACAGACTGTCTTGAGTGGTTCCTGTGGCCACCTGTGCTCACTCTCAAGTTGTCCTGTGGCCACGAGCCTGCTCTCCCAGAGACGGATCTCAGGTTTCCCGGGAACCCCTTGGCCCTTCCCAGTCCCCTGGCCTCTGCCTTGAACCATCTGAGTCCAGAGCTGTCTCCAGAAGTGCCTCTTGCCTTCCCAGGGTGAAGAGGTCAGCTGTTCTGCCATCTCCCCACCCTGTCCCCAGCTCCTCAAACACGATGCTTCTTGGCTTAAGGCCCGCTGGAAGGGAAAGGCTGCGGTATTTGGGCACCGTCCACGGCACCCTGGAGGCACAAGGCCTGTCTGGCTGCAAGGCCCAGACCTCTCCTGCCCCTCCCACCTGGGTCCTGGGGGACAGGGGAGAGTCAGGGGAACTGACTGCCCGCTTGGCCTGGGGCTATCTGTCTACACAGCATGGGGGCTCTCCCTGAGTGCCTGTGTAACTGGGGAGGGGGATTGTAGAGGGCAGAGGAAGGACAAGCCCCACCTGAGTGGGGTTCCAGGGGTGGGGGAGGCAGGGCCGAGGGAAGGGAAGTGATCCCTGACTCGAATAAAAGCCTGTCTGAGAGGACCTGGGTCTTAGTGCTGGTGAGGGGGGTGGGGGGCAAGGGAGGATTCAGGCCAGGCGTGTGACAGCTTGCAGGGGTGTTACTGCCCAGGCCCGCCTGGGACACCCGGTCAAAAACACACCTCAGGCAGGGCCTTGCCAACCCCGGGAAGAGTCCTGAGTGCTCTGCAGTCCCACACCCTCCCAAGAGAGCACAGCAGGGCTGTCCAAGCTGCCCAGGACCAGGGAAGGACAGGGGTGGGGAGCAGCCGTGGGTGACGTGGGTGACGGAGGGTGGCGGGGAGGGGCACAGCAACTGTCTCTGGAACAGAGCAGGAGGGTGAGCAGTTAAACAGGACATCGTTGTCAGGCCAGGGCTGGGAGCTGACCTGCAACCAAGGAGGTCACACCTCTTTTTCTGCTTTATTTCCCCAGTTCTATTAAGATAACACATAAAATCAACCATTTGAAGTATGCAACTCAATGGTTTTTAATATCAAGGTTATGTAGCCACCACCACAATCAATTTTAGGACATTTTCATCACCCTAAAAAGAAACCCTGTACTTGTCAGCAGGCACTCCTCATTTCCCTCCAGCCCCCACCCCAAGCAACCACTCATCTGTTTTATGTGGATCTGTCTGTTCCTGACATTCCATATAAATGCCTGACAAATCACAGATGTGGCCTTTTTCGGCTGTTTCTTCCGCTTCACATATTTTCAAGGTTCATCCATGTTGTAGCATGCATCAGAACTTCATCCTTTTTATAGAATAATATTCCATTCTATGGAATATGTTTTGTTTATCCATTTATCACTGGACATTTGGGTGGTCTCCACTTCCGAGCTCCTATGAATAATGCTACTGTAGGCATTCATGTACCGGCTTTTGTGTGACCTGTTTTCAAGTCTCTTGGGTATATACACAGGAGTACTTGCAAGGGGGCCTCCCTGCCAGAGGCCCCTCCAGCTTGGCCCATCAGATTAAGTCTTCCCAGGAGGGGAGGAAAGTGAATGACTCCCACAAAGGACATTGCTCCTCCCATCACCCCTCCTTTTGCTGGCAGCTCAGCTCCCCTCCTGCCCAGCCCCATCCAATTCCCTGCTCAGGTGAGGACCCAGCATTCTTGTCTCCAGGACTGACAGGAAACACGCCAAGTACTTGGAGGGTAGATGGACAGAGCCTCAGCCTCCCAAGATCAAAGGGTCCAGGAAACAGCATTTAACACACAGTACAAAGACTGGAATAGTGAACTGACAACTGGCTGTTTTATTAGATGAAAAACCAAAAATTGGGACAGAGTATCAAAAGAGATCTTCATGCCACTTCTGGGTGTGAAAGATATAGCCTGGGAAATGAGGCTGAGACCCCAAAATTCATAAGTCCCAGGAAATTACTTAGGGACAGCACTGGCCCCTCCAAGGTCACTGGCCAAGCCCACTGTGGTCTTGCTCTTCACCCCAGGCAGCCTCTCCAAACTTCTGGGAAGATGTGGATGTCAGAGGGAGTGGCTCTCCAGGACCAGTTAGGCTCAGCTCCAGAGATATAAGTGCCCCTAAGTCTGGGGCGGGGGGTGGAAGGGGAGGGAGGAACCACAGGAAGTCATCAATGCAAAAACAGGATGAGGGTGGACCAACAGGAAGAAAAGTTCTCCCAGAATGTGGTCGGTGCTGTGGAAAACCACACTCGGGTGGAGAAGGGTAGCAGGTCACAAGCAGGTTGCCCTCTTAAGGCCTGGGAACCCAAGGCCTGTCTTCCACAGGCCTGCTGGATACAAGCTATCCTTCCTATCTCTTCAGCTGGCTGAGGTGTTTCCCTAGGAGACAGTGTGGACACCAATGTTATGAGGCCTTAGTGTCCCTGAGCACTGTCACTTACATAGCACTCAATAAGCACACTTGTGCGTTCCTGAGAACTGCCCTTGAGCCCACTGTCATGCGGTCACTGGGAAAACCCAGATGTGCACAAGCATCTCAGGGGCCTTCCCTGGGGGGGGGGGGGCGCGACCAAATTATGACCAAAGCCACCAGACCCCAACTCTCACGAACCAAGTCCCTTCAAGCAAGGGGCGAAAAACACTTGGGGGAACCCAGCTGGACCTCAAAGCACCTAAGTTTCATCTGTTTATAGACCCCAGTGGTGGACAGAAACGGATGGAAGGGAGGTCTGCCCCTTCTGCCATAACCATGTGCCACCACACCAAGTGATTCTCAGGAAGACTTGAAGACACGCCATCTTCAAACAGCGCTGAGACAATAGGGGCTGGGTGGGACACTTTCTGAAAGGCCTGTCTCCCCGGCAACAGGTCTATGCCGGTTGTTGCCCTGTGAACTGGCACCCCAGCCTCACTGCCCAGCGCCTCCCCCCGAGACTGACCTACACCAAGCCCTGGCACCCACCATCTCCAGGCTGGGCAGCCCCCAGTCCTGTGGCTTTGCAGACCCTCCTCACACCAACAGGAAGGACTGAGAAAAACGATGCAGATTGTTTAAGCAAAAATAAGAGTCTCCCCGCAAAACTCCAAATCACCACCGATACATTTATTTGAGGAAGGGAGGGTCAAATTTTACCATGAACTCTTACACTGGGTAGAGCTAGAGACACTGGTCTGCCTAGTCTCTAGGTATGCACAATTGCACAGGCAACCAGATCCTGCACGTGTGGCACCACCATTAAACAGACAAGTGTTAGATGAGGGGACACATTCTGAGTAGTCACGTGATTTCCCATTCAGAGAAGGCACTGCCCTCCTATCAGATAAGTAGTGTTGAGAAAAACGAAGGCAGAGCCCAGCACTAGCTTCCAAGCACAGGCTGAGGATCATGGCAGCCTCGATCATGCCCTATTTACAAAGCAGAATGACGTTCCCAGCCAAGCTGCGGGCTGGGAGTGGGGCTGATGAGGGGAGGGGACTGGGATCCCACCCCAGTCGCCTTTCCCCCCGCCAGTCTGGGCCTGCAGAAGCCATTTTCTGGCCCCCTGAAGGCAGAGTCAGCACATCTGGGAGGTACAGACAATCCAGCCAACTCCTCACCCCACTCCACCTTCCCCAGGTCTGGCAGGTGACCCAGTCCATTGGGCGTGGCTCTACCCCCCCCAGCCCGCCCCACATCTGGACAGACACACGGTGAATATGGAAATTGAAGCCCAGCTGGGCTAGGGCACATCTAGTTGTTGTTGGGTTGGAGTCATCTTGCAGGTGTCCTGAGACAACAAGTCTTCGCCCACGGTGGCCAGGCTCAGATAGTGTGTTTTTAAGATGATTCAGGTTACTCCAGGGCAAAGCATGATCCTGATGACACCCGGCGGAAAAGCAGGCTGGAGCCTCGGAAGAGCTGGCCCTAGATTGGAAGAAACAATAAGGTCGAGGAAGGGAAGGCCATGATTCCTCATCCCCCGAGAAGAAGGCCCATGGAAGGCAAAGGTCCCGAGAGCTCAGAGACCCAGGCAGGGGGTGTGGAGGGCCTAGGCTGCAACCCCGGAGGGCAAGGTAGGGATCTGCCTATGACAAGGCAGAAGGGCTGGTTCATATCATGCCCTGGAGTATCCAATGACCATGGGGCCACTCGGTTGGAAAAGCCCAAAGATGAGACTTGCCATCCTTGCCTCAGAGCCGAAGCAGCCTGGGACAATCCAATGCTCACGGGGGCCACGATACATGGAGAAGGACTGCCTGCTTCCCTCCCAGCCATCCTCCTCTCAATCCTGAGGCCTCACCGTGCCCTGGCTATTCTCAAGGCCACTGTCCCATTTTACTGTGAGGCAAACCAAGGCCAGAGAAAGGCAAGCTTTTGCCCTATGCCAGAGCTTGAACCCCTGACGACCGGGCTCAAGAGCCCCAGCCAGCAGGTGGCTTTGGCACAGAAACAGGGCTGGCTGGCATTCCTGCCAGGTGCCCACGTGGCCCAGCGCCAGATTCCAACCCCCTGCCACACAGACTGCTGGGCCTGGGAAAGTCACTCAGCACAAGCGGCTCTCGCGCTTTACTCCCCACCCCTGAGCCAGAGCTCCCTACTGCTGCCCTAAGAGTCTTCAGGCTCAAAGAAGAAAGGGAGATCTTGTCTGATGTGTAACTTTTAGATGGATCCAGACTCATATCCTGTTGAACTACAGTAAAAGGACAATGTAATTTAAATGCTGTATACCAAGTGTCTATATCCTCTTTTCTCTATCCTACTCACACTGGATTCTATAAAGCTCCTTATCATTCTTTTTTTCTTTTTTCTGAGACAAGTGTCACCCAGACTGGAGTGCAGTGGTGCAATCATGGCTCACGGCTGCCTCAGCCTCCTGGGCTCAAGTGATCCTCCCTGCCTCAGCCTCCTGAATGGCTGGAACTACAGGTGCATGTCACCATAGCCACCTAACTTTATATTTTTAATTTTTTGTAGAGACAGCATCTTGCTGTGTTGCCCAGGCTGGTCTAAGACACCTGGCTTCAAAAGATCCTTCTGCTTTGGCTTCCCACAGTGCTGGGACTACAGGCATGTGCCACCACGCCCAGCCAAAACCCCTTATACTTTCCTCACAGTGGAGAGTCTACAACACTGATGGATGTGGCAAAGAAAGGGAAGAGCCATCTCCCTGCAGAGCTTGCTTACCTGCACACTCAGGTACTTCCAGCAGTGAATCCAGGATTTGAACACTGGGGAATAAGGAGGGAGCCCCGCCTGCAGCCTGCCCGGGAAAGAGTGTATGTTAGATCCAGAGAATGGTGGGAGGCTGGTCAGCCGGGTAGAGGAGACCTCAGCCTGCCGCCCCTCACATCCTGAAACCATTGACTTGCCCAAAGGGGGTTGGTAAATCCCAGAAGAAACCGGGGTGCCTGGTAGCCAAGCCGGCACAGGCCAGGTGAAGGGGCAGAGTGCTGGAGCTCAGCTGGGTGCCCCCAGCAGCGCTAGTACCACGGCAAGTAGGGGTGTACACCTACCCGCAATTGTTCACAGCCATGAGGTCACCGACCAGCAGGAAGGGGTAGGTCAGCATGCTCACTGCGATCTGAAATCCAGAAAAATATGAGTGCCAGCGACCCCACCCGAGCCCTGTGAGCAGGGACATGGGGCGCCAACACCCTATGCCGAGACCTGCCTCCAGCCACCAGTGGGGTTGGTCTCCCAGGCCCCGCAGAGGTTTGTAAGGCAGTGGGAACAGCAGCTGGTTCGACTTACCCCCATCACAAACTTGGTGTAGCTCCGGATGGCCAGGGCCTGGCTGAACTGAGGGAACAGAAAGGAAGAGCGGTTTGCCACAGGCAGCTAGGACACACACTTCAGATCCACGGCCCCTCACTTCACCCTCATGCCCTCCGTGCTCAGCCCACGCCACATACTGCTTTCCCTTTCAGGGCCCTCCCGTGGCCTTGGAGTCAGAGCCCAGGGAAGATCGGGGGGGCAGAAGCGAGAGTCCCATGAAGGCCAGGTAAGTGGGATGAGCTGCTACTGGCCCGTGCAACTCCACTGGACTGAGGCCCCTGGGCTCCACCCATGTCTGCCTGATCACAGGCCTGGCACACAGTGGGTGCTCAGCAAGTGCTTCCTGAAGAGAACACAGATCCCTGCCCTGATACCTGGAGGCAGAAACCTGGCCTATGGCTTACTGTCACCCCCACCTCCCCAAGCTTCTGCCCCCAACTCCTGGAGTTCTACTTTCCCCAGGAAACAGCCTGTCCCTCAGCTTCCTATGGGGAGTGGCCATGCCATTGGATGGATGTCCCAGGCCCTGGGCGGAGATGAGCTCAGCTAGGCAGACCTGGGAGCCTCATCTCAGCCTGTAAGCCCCACACAGGAAAGTCCCTGGAAAACACTTCCGATGAGGCCGCTGACTGCTGTTGTCGCTGAGGAAGTACAGCCCCTGTTCAAACAGCTGCCCACCCAACCTGGAGACACCAGTCAGTCATACGCTCCCTATCCCCTAGACACCCCAGCCGTCCCAGCCTTGTGCTCTTGACAGCAGCAGCTCGCCCGCCCACATGGCGCCTGAGAAGGGCAGGGCTGTAGGTGCATGCTACTGCAGCTGCAGACGGGGTAGGGCTCTCCAGAGCAGCTTTCATCAGCTTGTGCTGAAAGCCAGCTGAGACTCAACTACCAAGTCACATGGCCAGTTGGTCACCCTGTGAGCAGAGGTCCCATCTGAGAGGAGGCGTTCTCACCGCACAGGACATGTGCCCAGACACACCCCACCCCAAATTACCAGCCTGGGGCCCAGACACAGATGCACATGGACTATGAGCCCTCCCTGCCCAAGTGATTCTGGCAGACAGGTCCCCAGGCCCTTCACCTATCCTCCTGTGCCTGGCCATAACCACTGTCAAGAGTGTCTGGCTACTGGAACCCCCAGCCATCACTGCTTCCTAATTCTTATCTTGGGTCAGGCAGAACCAGTGAATCCATCAAGTACCCAGATGCCCTTCTTCAACAAGGATCTTGTAGAGGGACCACGCCCCCCTGTGCCTGACCTGCCTGCTGAGAGGTCTGTGTACACTAGGCTGTGTAGATCACAGATAAGGACAGGAGGGGAGCCTGGACTATACACTTCCCAGCTGGTCTGAAAAAACTCCAGGGGGAAAGCACCCTCAGCCCGGCCAGGGACCTAGTTCCAGCCCAGTTGGCTTTAGCTGAGTGACTCTGGAGAGCCCATTTAATCTCTAGGTCTCATTTTCTGTACCTGTCAATGAGACACTACACTTGCCCTGCTCCCCTCACAACTAGGGTGGTGTCAGGATCAAAGGTCATAATATTTACAAAAGGGTCTTGAAAGCATACGCTATGACACAAAGGTCAGAGGATTATGGTTATTAACTGGTCTATCTTCCAATTTCCTGAGTCCCAGTTGGGTCACTGCCTCACAGCAGCCGTAGATAAGCTGGGGTCTGTTTCTAAACTGCCGGAACAAGCATTTCAGACATTCCTCCCAGGTCTGGGCACTAATCTGGAATTTCATCTCTGGAGGTCATTCTCCCAAGACAAAGCTGACTGCAGGGACAACCAGAGGTCCTCTCTCACCCTCAGGGCCTGATGCTCAGAATCCTAGAGTCCTCTAGTCTGCCCCAGACCCTGGGCATCAGCAGTGTAGTAGAGGAAAGAAGGACAAGTCCTTGTTCCAACCAACCTGGGAACCTGGATTCTGGTCGTATCCCAGCCCCCCTGGGGTGTCACTCACGCTGTCATCCACCAGGTAGGCATTGATGAAGTGGGCCAGCAGGTTACAGCCCCACAAGAAAACCACATCGCCCAGGAGGTGAGGGATTAAGCCACTAAAAAACAAGGTGAGCAGAGATGAGGAGAGGAGGGAGGGGAAAAGTCCTGGAGGCTTCATACCCAGGAAGCAGCAGGGACGTTCTCAGCTCAGAACCTCAGCATATCCTGAGCTGCGGGGACAGCGGCTGTGCACACCAGAAAGGCAGTGTTCCTTTTCTCATGGTGAGCTGTCACATGCTACGTCTGATGCCACCCATTAGTTAATGGTCACACAAGGAGTCTTCAAACCACAGACGCCAGGCATCAAAATGCGAATATTGCCAAGCCTGGGATTTTCAAATGAGTGTCTATTATGTTGGTCGCTTTCCCCTGGCCTCTACCTGACTTTCACAGTGCTCGATGCATGTTCTCTTCATTCTTGGAATATTTCCTCAAAGACATTCCATGCAAGTGTTTGCAAGGAGGGCTAACTTTTAAAGTGACAGCCCTTAGGATAAACAGCTCTCCAAACTGATAAGGAAGGTCCCTAAGACACCGTGCTGATGGCAAGAAACCAGTGTGAGATCAGTGGGTCCTAAGTGCTGATGGGTGTTTTTTAAAGCATGTTTGGCTGTTTAGATATGGAGTGCCTTGGGAGGTTCTCCAGCAGAAGAATGGCTGATTCTTGGTGGGATAAGCAGAATTATTGCTTTTTTTAATTTTGAAAAATATTACTACAAAATATTTGGAAAGTTCAAATGACTACACATAACACATCCATGAGGGATATTAATAGAATGAACCTCTGGGAATGCAACTTCCAATCCCGTTGTCTCCGCCTGTGCTTGGACTGTCTATGCACTACATCTCTGGTGCCTTCTGAGTATTTAACATGTATGCTTATTGCATGTTCCAAAATCACGTGGCAAAAAGAACCCAAAGGGTAGGCATCTGCTGGGGGAAACCTAGTCACATGCCAAGACAGAACTACACAATGTGAAAAATGCCATGGGGGGGTGATGTGTAGTGCTTCAAGACCTGACATACCAGGTACATGGGCAAATATTTATTCATACATATATTTATATGTGCAAATACATATGTGTTGTATGTGTGTATATATAAATCAGTTTCTTAACTTTGACACTTTTGACATCTGGGGCTGAATAATTCTTTTTCTTTCTTCTTTTTTTGTTTTTTTAAAGAGATAGGATCTCGCTCTGTTGTCCAGGCTGGAGTAGAGTACAGCAGTGCCATCACAGCTCACTGCAGCCTTAACTTCTGGGTTCAAGCCATTCTCCCTTAGCTTTCCAAGTAGCTGAGACTACAGGTGTCCACCAACACACCTGGCTAATTGTTTAAAAAATTATACCCAGAGACAGATTCTTGCTATGTTGCTCAGGCTGGTCTCTAACTCCAAGCCTCAAGTGATCCACCTGCCTCAGTCTCCTGAAAACCACAGAAAACACTGACACTAATCCTGTGTAGTTGGGATTACAGGCATGAGCCATCACCCTCAGCTGAATAATTATTTGCTGTGGAGCTGTTCAGTGTATTATAGAATGTTTGTCAGCATCCCTGACATCTACCCACTAGACACCAGTTGTGACAGCCACAAGACATCTCCAGAAATCGCCAATGTTCCCTGGGGAGCAAAATCATCCCCTACGCACACGCGCGCATGCACACACACACACACACACCCCTACACACAGTAGGCTCTTGGCTAAATAAGAATCACAAATGTAAACATTTGACAAACTGGAAAACTACAATAAAAAGACCTGCTCACATGGAGCCCAATATATAGTCTTTTGAACTTTTTTTTTTCTGAGTCAGGGTCTCACTGTTGTCCTGGCTGGAGCAGTGGCATGATCATGGCTCACCGCAGCCTTGACCCCCTAGGCTCAAGCGATCCTCCTGCCTCAGCCTCCCAAGAAGCTGGGAGGCATGCGCCACCATGCCTGGCTAGTTTCTTTAAATTTTTCATAGAAATGAGGTCTTGCTATATTGCCCAGGCTGGTCTCGAACTCCTGGGCTCAAGTGATCCTTGGCCTTGGTCCCTCAAAGTGCTGGAATTATAGGCATGAGCCACCATGCCCAGCTCTTTTGAACTTTTCAAATATTTTATCATCGTATTTTTCAAAATTAAAAAACAATAATTCTGCTTCCCCTCCCAAGAGATAGCCATTCTCCTGGAAAGCCTCCTCCCAAGGTACTCCGTAGCTAAACAGAATATATATCACTGCCTAGACCTTAAAAAGGCAAAACAAAAAGCAACTTGCCAGCCTGGCTTCTGGGTTGTGTGTGCACTTTCTTCTTCCTGAACAGTCTTTTCAGTTTGAGCTTTCTTGATAGGTGAAGTAAGCCGGAGGTGAGGTGACAATGTGTGCAGGGGGGCTGGGGCCCTCGTGGACCATGTGCTCTGCCCAAGGGGACACCCTGGGGCCCCAGGTGATGGCGGCTCTACAGAAACACCTACCTAGCAGAGCCAGATGTATTGGTGTGAAAAATCTCTAATGTTAAACGTTAACAAGTAATTTGTTAGAAATACTATGTCCACCAGCATCTGTTGCCATGCCATAGTCGTCGGCCTCTGAGCTGCCAGAGCTCAACCTTCAATCCAGGGCACAGATTTTTCAGCAGTGAAGCCGAGGACTATGTAGCACCCCAGCTCTTGAAGACCAGCTCTATGCCTACACCTAATCCTGGGGTAGAAGGATAGGGGCTGGTAGGGCTGGCCAGTTCACCTCCCTGGTGGGCTGGGCAGTTGTAGTGCCGACGATGTGTGGTTTAGATACGCTGTGGAGCTCTAGGGAACTAGGTGGCAGCTCCTCGGGCCAGGGCAGAGCCCTGGGGTCAGTCTGAGGCCAGCAGCTGTGGTCTAAGAATTTGAGGACACACCTGTTAGTAGCGCCGTGACCCATGGCCAGTTACAGGGCGTATAAACTCACGTACACAAAGAATCCCAGCAGCCCCTCCTCTTTAAAAATCTTCCCGATGGAGCTCAGCACACCGCTGTGGAGAAGACAGGCACACAAGGTCACTTGGACCCCCACTAGAAGCCCAGCCCCCGGTGTGATGCAGACTCCCCAGTCCTGGGCAAATGGGGAAAGCTGGTACCAGGAAGATTCCAAGTAGGAAAGAACAGAGAGCTCTTGTTTGGGGTGAAGAGTTTACACAGCTCATGGAGACTGAGGACCCACAACCCACAGGAGCGGGAGACCCAGCAGTCCTTTCCTGCGAGCTCTGGAATGTAGGAATGACCCTCCTAGCTCAGGCTCTGACTGTAGAGTGCAGCTCTTTCCCTCCTAAGCCACCTTCTTTTGTGCCTACTCAAGAGAATGAGAGGAGGGGCTGGTAAGCGGAGAGAAGGAACACAGGGCCCTGCACCAGAAGGCCCTGGAACCAGCCTGGGACAAGGCATCTCGTCCCCTCCAGCAGACAGCTTGAAGATAAACACTGTGGCCACTGCCCTTGTTAAGAGATCAGAGGACGGGCTGCAGTGTCTCAGTAACAACCTCTGTGACCTGTGACTAGAGATGTCAACTGGCCTGTCCTGAGTGGAGGCCAGGCACAGCCAGGTAGAAAGGGCAGTCTTGCAGGGAGGAGGCGGTAGAAGTCAAAGGCTAGCCCTGCTACTGGGATGCCCCAGCCCTGTCAGGCCCCACTGCTCTTCTTAGAACAGTGGCTCAGACCCTGGGGTTCTGCGTCCACTGAGCCAGATTATTCCCTCCTGGTCCCATCTACCAACTTCACACTTTAGTTTGGAGGAACAGGCCACGTTCCCATTAGTGACCCCAAAATAAGACACCATGGCAATCAAGCTTCCTGGGGTAGTGGCTGCACAGGACAGCTACAGAAAACACCAACCCCAGGAAATAAGAATCTTAGAGAGAAAGGGTAACATGGACAGGCCTCCTGCCACATGCCTCCAGGACCTGCCTCCTGCACTGGGCCTCAGGGGTGGTCAGGGCAGGGAGGACAAGTGCCCCAGGACGGGCTATGCAACACATATGTCCTAGCACCCACCTAGCAGGTGAGGTGAGGCCTGCTGTACAGATGAAGGGATGAGCCAACGAGGCGGACAGCTGCTTCACAGAGGACGAAAAGAGCTATAAGCCAAGTCCTTTGACAGCTGGAGAATCATTAGGGCATAACCTAAGGGTCCAGGAGGGGACCCCGGTCAGTCTTTTTTTTTTGAGTTGCAGGCTCACTCTGTTACCCAGGCTGGAGTGCAGTGGCATGCTCATGGCCACCGCAGCCTCGACCCGCTAGGCTCAGATCCAAGTAGCCTCAGTCTTCCAAGTAGCTGGAACCACAGGCATGTGCTACCATGCCTGGCTAATTTTTTGATTTAGGTAGAGATGAAAGCTTGCCATGTTGTTCAGGCTGGTCTTGAACCCCCTGGGCTCAGGCAATCCTCTCGCCTCCAACTCCCAAAGTGTTGGGATTATAGGCTTGAGCCACTGCACCTGGCCCAGCTCAGTCTTAAGTGGCAGAAACAGCTCTGGTGCCAGAACTCCTGACCCAAGTAGACCCCAGTCCCACTCACCTCTCTACAAGGCATTGAGGTGTATCTAGGGCAGCCTCGATAAGAGATGGAGAACAGAAAATGCCCCAGGCATGGACTAAGAAAGCTACTGCCACACTCCTTACAAGCTAGGCAGCAGACTGAGTCACCACACAGAACTTGGGCAGAAAAGATACAGTGACTGACCCCAGCATGGTCCACCCTGGCAGACTCGGAAAGGTAACAAGGCCACTCCTGCCAGTGCCAGGAAGCACTACCCACCTGTACTTGGCCTCCCGTCCTACAAACTGGACCATGCAGCGCATTGAGATGACTGGCGGAAAAAAAAAACACACATGTAACAAACATGGTAGGCCGAAGCTCGCAACATCCCAGTCACAGGGTGCCTGGGGCAGAATGGCCATGAACAACATGGCCTATGTCAGAGTGCTGGAGAAGGAGCACTTCTGGAAGTCCCTGTCACACCCATGACTACAGCATCCCATTTCCTCTGCCTGAAAATGTTCCCAGCTCCCTTTGGAAAGAACTGACAGACAGTCTCTCCTCAGTGGGGTTCCAGTGCAACACCATAACCTCACCAGCTCCCAGAAGTTCTATACCACCTAATGCAGTCCACAAGGGGCACCCCCAAACCATCCACCCTGCTGGACCGTGGGCGGCTTACCATG
Organism: Tarsius wallacei; assembly: GCA_963574415.1. Lineage (NCBI taxonomy): Eukaryota > Metazoa > Chordata > Mammalia > Primates > Tarsiidae > Tarsius > Tarsius wallacei. Next base: position 5,275 of record CAUYQG010282416.1, on the reverse strand, counting down.
CAGGGGGTGGGCCAACATGCGGGACACACACTGCATCATCATCTCATAGGAGGTCTGGAACAGAGAGAGGGTGGGGATCGGCCTGGCCGGTTCTGGAACTCATGGGAGCAGCAAGCTCTTCCCACAACCCTCACTTGGGGTCAGCTTGTCATCCCCCCTCCAGCTAGGAGTACTGCTGGATCCCAGGCAGGACCCAACTGGGCTGAGAAGGCTTCTGGATTCTTCAGTGTCCAGAATGGGCTCCTTCCAGACTGGGTGCCATCCCACCCAAACACGTGCAACTCCATTACCCTTCAGTAACCTGCCTGACTCAGGGATGAAATAGCCAGACCCCCCTCCATGCGTCTCTTCCTCTCAATTCTAAACACCCACCTCTTTCACGACTTTCTTTAGAGAAGTCTTCATATCATCCTTGTTGGAAACCTGCTCAATCTCATCTGGAGGGAACACCTAAAACCAAACAAGTAGGGCCGAAAGCAAAGTACAGCAAAGCCTCTTAAATCAAACTCCTACGGACACAGGCGGCAGGAGCCAGCTCCTCATACTTTCTCTGCAGTGTCCATTAGCTGGGCCCCTCTCAGGTAACCCTCAGGCCTGGAGTTTTGGGGAAAAGAAAGCCACATCTGGTGCCACAGCTGGGAAAACGGGAGGGCTGTGGGGCGGGAGCACAACGGTCCAGGAAGGAAGAAGCAGACCAGGGTCCGCCGCTGCCTCTGGGGTGGCTGTGAATGTGGGACACCTTGCGCAACTGCTCCTGCCTTCGTCCTGGGCTCACCTTCTTCATGCTGCCCCGGGTCACAGTGGAGAGGGCGTTGGACATCAGTCGGGGGCTCAGGCCTCGGAACAGCCCTATCTTACCATCCACTTGCACAATGTACTTGGCTATGAGAAAACAAAGGTGGCAGAGTCACGCCCGGCCCACAGCCCCCACTTCCAGGTCACACACCCCCACGCCAGATGCAGCTTGCCCTTCAAGTCATTGCTGACTATAGGCATGGGAGGGCACATCCATCCAGGGCCTGGAAGCAGTCAGGCCCAGTCCCCAAACGTCTTCCAACCCGTGTTTTTTTGTAAAACTCCAGAACCATTATTTGTGGCAAACAAGTTCATTTTCTTTTTTTTTTTTTTAGCTTTAAAAACTCTACTTGGGCTGAGCACAGTGGCTCACGCCTGTAGTCCCAGCACTTTGGGAGGAAGAGGCAAGAGGATTTCCTGAGCCCACAGCCTGGGCAACATGGCGAAACCTTATCTCTATAATCAGTCAAACAATTAGCTGGGCATGGTGGCACACGCCTATAGTTCTAGCTACTTGGAAAGTTGAGCGGAAGGATCACCTGAGCCTAGCAGGTCGAGACTGCAGTGGCCATGAGTGTGCCACAGTACTCCAGCCTGGGTTACAGAGTGAGACTTCAACTCAGAAAAAAAAAAACAAACTACTTGGCAAACTCAGCTATGATTCCTCAACTCTGCAACCTAAGTGCTGCAACACAGAAAACAATTCTGTTGCTTATAAATTATGTTTCTCTCAGGGAAAAGAAAAAAAAGGACAAAAAGAGAGTACTCACAGGCACTGATGGAGTCTGAACCCAAGGGAGGAAAAAAGGGAAAGGAAGGGCTCCTGGAGGACAGGCTCAAGAACTTTCCCCGAACGTGCCACGGCCAGGCAGGCCCCACCCTGTTACTATAGTGTACGCGGGACACCGCCTGGCACCTGTTGGCATTTAGTAATTAAAGCAAAAACAAGTCTGTGGAGAAGTTACTAAACCAGAAGCACCAATGAACGATTCTATAGAAAAGAATGTCAACAGTCAGGGAAGCTAGATACTACCTGTGTGAGTTCAGTGTTTTTCCACTAGGGGCTACCTTTCTAAGGATACCTTTCATGATGCTTCATGGTTTTAGATCAACTTTTTAAACACGTTTTAAAAGCAGGATGTTTTTATAAACTGCATGTCTGAAAGCTAGAATAAATACTCTCTCAGACAATATGCTGCTCCCCTTGTAGACCCATGACTTTAGCTCTCTAGCACCACACAGAGGCAGGAACACCAAGTACGCCTTTTTCTGCTCTGCAATATGTCTGCCAGCCCAGCAATCCCATGTCACAGCACAGATTTTCACTGGGTCCAGCGCACTTGTTACCTGTACATGTGATTTTCTGAGATGGGGGTGGGCTGGGAAGAGGAGGAGGGGAGAAAACTCTGGTTGCTGTGGCGAAGGGCACCCTACTTCGCTGAGTGAACAGGCAAAGGGAAGGTTTGTTTCGGGGAGGGAAGGTTCTAGTCAGCACAAAGCCCCAACATGTGATCTTGAGCGATCCACTTACCCTCTTTCTAGCTGATGTGCCCACCAGTGAAAAAAGAGTAAGGCCCCTGTTTCTCCCCACTTCAGAGATGAGTTCTGAGCAAGTGGGAGCAGAAGAAGGTATGCTGAAATGCCGGCAGAGGCCTCTGGACCCAAAGACTCCAGGGCTGGCCACAGGCTCTATCACTGGGACTCTCTGCAGAGCCTGGAGACCCTCCGCGGAGTTCCTCCTTTACACTAGAGAATGTCACCACAGCTGTGGCACTCTCTACCATGACATGAAGAAGAGCAGATATGTCCAGACATATTCGACAGTGGGGCAGCAGCTGGGCCCTCCCTGACTCCAGAGCAGGTATGGTGTTCGAAGACACTCAGCAGACATCTGCTCACAACATCTGGCCTGAAACAGCATTTATATAACAGGGCCGGGGCACCCTAGAACTCAGCTCATCTTTACAAGAGTAAGATGGGGGCCAAGAGCCCTCGGGCCTGAGTGCTTTTGGGAACAGCTGCATCACGGGAGGAGAGATGATCTGGGTCCCAACCTCCCATCTCATAACATGGCCCACAAGGCCAGATCCAGAGAGGCCACAATGAAGGGGGCTGGCAGTCCCCACCCTGGCTGCCCGCGAATCCAGGGTTATCTTTGTATGAAGGCTTCCCCATACAGCAGTGACCTGCCTCTGCCCTACACTGATCTTTCTCTTTCTCTCTCTCTCTCTCTTTCTGTCTACTTATTTATTTTTGAGCTTGGGATCTCACTCTGCTGCCCAGGCTGGAGTGCAATAGTATGACCATGGTTTATCACAGCCTTGACCTCCCAGGCTCGGGTAATCCTCAGCCTCCTGAGTAGCTGGGACTATGGGTATGCACCACCACACCCGGCTCATTTTTTTAATAGAGATAAGGTTTCACTATGTGGTCTCCAACTCCTGGGCTCAAGCAATCTTCCTGCCTTGGCCTCCCAAAATGCTGGGATTACAGACGTGAGCCATTGCACCTGGCCAGTTTTAAAATAAAAACCAATACAAACACATTTCCTCGCGAAATGACACGTTCTGGCTGGTCCTAGACTCTGCAATGAGCAGCACAGGGATGACACTGGAAAGAAACGTGACATCTGATTCTGCCAGTGGTTAGGGTGTGAAGGGAAAAAAGGTGACACAGAGGCCAAGCTCCAAGTTATCCAGCAGAAAGAATTTCAGAGAACATTCTGAACCAGGTGAACAGGTGAGAAGAGCAGAGGTGCAGAAACACCAGGGAGTTAGCCTGGAATAGAACTCTGGCCGTGCACATGGAGACAAGGCACACTTAAAGCAGGCCCCCATCAAGGTGACCTAGAGTAGGTGGGGACTGGGAATGGGAAGGCAAAGGTGAACAGGAAAAGGCCCCAGCCAGTAGGTGCATGCGGGCTAGCAAATGAGCAATAGAGGCAGCAAAATGGGCTTCTTGGTAGACAGATGGGAGCTGCACGAAGGCCTGGGCACAAGAAGCTGACAGGGGAGTGGAAGAGTCAGAGCAGACCAAGGGCCTACCCATGCACACACGGTGAGGCAGGGGCACACAAAGGCGAAGGGCAACCCACTGCCCACTTGTCTGTAACCAGCAGGTGAGATGACAGAGTGTGTGAGTAGGCACCGCTGCCAGGGAATGGAGGAAGCAGGACAAGTAGGTAGATGGAAAAGAACACAGGAGGGGCCTCACAGTAGCGGGATGGCTGGTAACCTGCACACTGCTCAGAAGACAAAAGGAGACCACCCTACTCCCGCTTCCAGGCACAACCTGGGACAGCAGGGATAGCAGGGACCGGTGTCCTGGACTGGCCCCTCCCTGAGGTACCTGCTGCCTGGGTTGGCGCTGGCAGCGGCAGGCAGAGCTGGACCAAAGCCACATTGTTCACCTGCTTCTTTCCAACACCCGCCGTCTCTGGCCACGCTCTTAGATCCCTCCTCCATGCCTGCTCTGACTCTGGGTGTCCCTCTGGGTGCCATGCTGCACAGGGGTTCCCTGGGACACACCCTCCACTCGAGGCCTCTTTTCTGTTGCTGTGGGCTTTCCTGCATGGGAAGCACACTCACCATAGGTGAAGAAGCTTGGCAGGTAGAGGACCTTCCTCCCCAGCACATTGGTCCCAAGGGTGGGGGGCATCGGCTCATGACCCACCTTCAGAATTAACAAAGACAAAAGGAGGGTCAGACTCCTTCAGTCTCACTGCTTCTCCTCGGCCAGGCCTCCAAAGGCTCCCCTCCCACGAATTCTAATGCTGTTCATTTTCCCCGCCAAAACACACCAGAAATCTCATCAGTGTCTGCAGCCATCAGCAGCACAGTCTCCCAATTAACATAATAGTCTACTCTCAGATACCACCCTGGCCACAATACAAGTCATACCCATTCCCTGCCGTTCTTACCTTCAAATCGCAGATATTCCCAGTGTAGAAACCCCCATTTTAATATACTTCAAACCCCACTCTCATCTCAGAATAAATCTCACTTAATTCTTATTTCCAGATTAAAAACATCATTCCAACCTCAATTCCAAATGTGGAACCACCATAACACATCATACCCAAATCTCATTCCCAGATTTCAGACAGCTTAGCCCTAAGCCATCTCCTCCAAAGTCCATCCTAAACTCAAATTTCCTACCAAATCTATTGCAGATATCTCCACATCTATCCCTCCCAATTCCCAGGCTTAGCAAACTGTTACCTCAAACCCCAGTTGCTCCTCAGTCTTATCTTCAACTGTGTTCTAACCTCAATCGCCCCGTATATCTGTGACAAAATGACCCCCCCCATTTCTGCAGGGTTCTTATTTGGGCCAGGTGTGGTACCTAATGCCAGTTGAGATGGAAGCTTAAAACCAGGAGTTTGAGACCAGCCTGGGCAACATAGTGAGACCCCGTATCTATAAAAAATTCTAAAAATTTGCCAGTCGGCCGGGTGCGGTGGCTCAGCCTATACTCCCAG
>CAUYQG010282413.1:0-13911 GCA_963574415.1 Tarsius wallacei | reverse complement strand
TTTTCTTTTTTTTTTTTTGAGGTGGAGTCTCACTCTGTCGCCCAGACTGGAGTGCAGCGGCCGCTCCCGGCCACCGCAGCCTCGACCTGCTGGGCTCCGGCGATCCTTCCGCCTCAGCCTTCCGAGTAGCCGGAACTACAGGCGTGCGCTACCAAGCCTGGCTAATTTTTTTGATTTATTGTAGAGATGAGGTTTCGCCTGCCCGGGCGGGTCTCGAATCCGCGGGCTCCGGCAACCCACTCACCTCAGCCTCCCAAGGCGCGAGATTACAGGCTGAGCCACCGAGCCCGGCTTATTTTTTATTTTATAATTTTTCTTTTTTAGATAGAGAGACCGGGTCTCGCTATGTTGCCAGGCTAGTCTCAAACTCCTGGCCTCAAGCAGTCCTCTCCCCTCGGCCTCCCAAAATGCTGGGATTACAAGAGTGAGCCACTGTGCCCAGTCAATATTTTAAAAATTAAAGCACTTTTCTGATTTCTGGCTCTAACACAGTCAAAAAGACAATCTTCTCGAAAACCTCAGCTTGTGGTGGGTTTGAAAGTTCCTGGCACAATCACCCCGGCCTTTTTCCCCCCCCACCTAAGAGAGGATCTGGTCTCTATTTTTGCACAAGGGCTTTCCCCACCTAGACTCATTGGAGAACTCTCTTTTCCTCTTCATCCGAACAATCTGCCGAGGGAACCCCTGAATTTCAACCTGAGGAACCCCCGAGCCTTCTGAGTTATTTTCTCTTTTAAAAAGCTTAAGACCACTGGATCATATCTGTCTGTTTTCCGAAGCTGTAGAGACAGCCGCTCAAGAGACAGGTTCTCAAAAGGATACTTCATTGGATGAATTAGTCAATTCCCCTGTCGTCGTCGTGAAATTATCCCTAAACCACCCTGACAGAGGAGACTCTTAACCGTGAGAGGCCCAGGGATGCTGGGTTGTAACAATAGGAGAGCTCATTTGCAATGCAAATGAGCAACCAGCAGGCAGATGAACCCTTATGGGAAAACCACTCTAATCATAAAACCCGCTTGCTTTGGGGGAACTGCAGTGTAAGGACAAGCAGAATCATAGCTCCGCGGACCTCTTCTAATAGAGAATATTAGGGAATTATCCATATAGTTTTCTATACAATTGCATTTGGACAAGACAAAATGCATTGCTGGGCAGTCGATATTATCTTTAAAAATTGAATCTACAACTGCGACTGAATTATTTATGGCTGTCACTATAGCGATGATAGTTTGGATATGAAACAGTCAGGCTTCTCCCTCTGTTTTTATTTGTAGGAAAACAAGTCATTCAAGCTTTTTAGTGATACAATTTGACTTGCTGTCTGTGGCGGTTACGAATTTTCAAGCCCTGCCAAGCACAGGAGTGCCCAGAAGGGACATATGTTTTCTCTGCTTTGTGTTCCAAATTTGCCTTAAAAACATGCAATTATGTGAAGGCCTGATTTATATTTTCAAGGAAAAGCACAATAATGGCCCTGTTTTGTAGCTGTGTTTCTGCAAAACGTATTTATATTGCTGCCTTGAAAAAAGAAGTTGGCTAATGATCATTGGATTTTTGCTTTCCGTCGTGACACATGAAAATTTGATGAGGTCTGTGAGATGTAAGAACTGTTTTCCTAAGTGCAACGGAAATTTAGTTAACACGGCTTTGTGCTGGGAGCCTGAGAAATCTTCTGTGGTTAACTTTCAGCCATTATTTTTGGGGTGGGTAGGAGAAGAGAGACAGAAGATGCTAATAGTATACATAGCCAATGTGAAGAGAGAAAGTGAGGTTTTTTGGTCACTCTTTTTTTTTTGGAGTTGGAGTCTCACTCCGTCACGCAGGCTGGAGTGCAATGGCACGCTCAAGGCCACCGCACCGCAGCCTCGATCTGCCGGCCTCAGGCGATCCTTCCACCTCAGACTTCCAAGTAACTGGAACTACAGGCGTGCACCACCACATCCAGCTAATTTTTTGATTTATTGTAGAGACGAGATCTCACCATGTTACCCAGGCTAGTCTCGAACCCGTGGGCTCTGGCAATCCTCTCGCCTCCGCCTCCCATAGTGCTGGGATTCCAGGCGTGAGCCTTCGCATCCAGCATTTTTTGGTCATTCTTTATGCTTAAATGAAAATGACCTCAAAGCCCTTTATAATTTTTAAAATCACATTCTCTTTAGATGTCATGCCCCTCGTTACTGTTATTAATGATGGCTTCCAGTCCACTTTCTCAGCAGCAAATTTATGGAGGGAAGATGGGTTAGTCTCTTTCTGGATCGGGGAGCCCCCTCCTGGGAGGCAGGACAATTTTGTTGTTGTGTGTTATTTTTCAGTAATGGAGTTTAGTAGAGGGGAATGGCCAATTCCAATAAGGTATTTAGTGGACAAGTAATTATCGCAGCATAAAATTTTAGAAAATATTGAAGCTAGGAGAAAAAGATACTCAGGTCCAGAGGAAAGATGCAAGTTTGCAGTAGAGATAATGCATTTGCAATATGTTTTTTTAAAATCTAATTTTAAATTGAAATGAGAAGTCATCTCTATGTTGCCTAGTCTGGTCTCAAACTCCTGGTCCCAAGTGATCCTCCCACCTCAGCCTCCCAAAATGCTGAGGTTACAGACACGAGCCACTGCGCCAGGTCTATGCAATATGTTTTGATTACTTTGCACAAATCTACAAAGCAAATGTGCCTTATTTAACTTATGGACTAATAGAGTATTTACATTGCCTGTTTTGAAGTGTAAAGACTCAGAAAGATACAGTGTGAGAAATTGTAATAATAGCGTGTTTTCCCTATACTTTTCTAATCTTAAGGGAAATACTTTTCAAATCCTTCAAAAAACCGTTTCACTCGCCTGGAATTCACATCCAGGGGTCAGGATGAGAAGTCACACCTGTGCTCTTAGAGGCATGAGTTTCTCTTCAAAGCTCACATCCAGTCATGTGCTTCTCATATGTGTTGTGTGTGAGCCTGGCAAACTCTCATCTGCTCTTCTGGATTCTAGAGGAGGTTTGGTTAAAGAACACATTAAATTCAGTCAGTGGTGAGGTCTTTAGTCTAGTAAGAGCACTGGCCCTCGGTTTGATAAAATATTTAAATACTATTTGTTTTAAAATACCATTGAGATCTTCCCCCTACTCAACTTTTGAATATTACCTCCTGGGTTCAGGTCTCGCCAGAAGAGCCCTACAAGGAAATTTTAAGTAATAAATTCAGGCTTAGTGTTTGTCCGATCTAGAGTTGGGTCTGCAATTTTTTTCCTCAGTGAAAGCAAATTAAAAAGCAATTGTGACAACCTGGGCAACACAAGGAGACTCCATCACAACAAAAACATAAGTAAAGAAAATAAATTAGCTGGGCACAGTAGGACATACGTATCATCCTAGCTACTCAGGAGGTTGAGGCATGAGGATCATTTGAGCCCAAGAATTTGACACTGAACTTTAGCCTGGGCAACAGTGAGGGACATTGTCTCAACAAAAAAAAAATGGCAATGGCCACCACATTGGAGGCTGGTACACAGAGATTTCAGAAGATGGTCCCATTGGGGAAAAACCAATTTCCTCCTTTGCTATCTTCCTTAGGTTTCATGAGTCAGAGCAAGAACTCTGGTGACAGTTTATTCATTGTGCTGCCAGGTGGCGTGTGGAGTATAGTTGTTCTGTGGGTTCTTGACTCCATCACAGAAAAGAATTTTAGAGCAAGTCCAAAGCATAGTTTAAGACAAGATTTATTAGAAAGAAAAGATGTGTTCAGGAGAAAGCATGGGTGCTTTAAGAGAAAGGACATGTGTTTGCCTTTGACAAGAAGTTTTACATAATTTTACAATGATGATTCAGCAAACTATTCCATGAGCTAAGAACCAAGGGCTGCAGGTATCTGGGCATGAGTTTTGTTTACCATCTCTCAACCTTTGAAGATCACAAGGATCTTTTAAATAATAAAAGTTATTGCCTAGCTAGATTTGGGCTTTAAAAAAAAAAATCTGACCTGTGTTTTGGGTAATTACCTGTTGTTCCTGTGATTTACTATACTGGCAGTTCCACATTCCAACCCACAATGTAGTCAGGTCTGTTATGCCTGGTCTGTTATTCCTGGTCAGTTGGGTGAAGATTATGTATCAGTAAGAAAGATGTCTGGACACTTACCCTATTTTAATTTAGACCTGCCTGAAAGAAACTCATCTATTTATGTCTAAGCTGTGCTAGCTACCCTGCCTCAATTGTATGTTGGAAGTTTAAGGATTTTCATTTATAAAAGCCAAATTGTTGTGATAGTAAAGAGACTAAAGATGGGGGGCAGATGTTCTCTGGCGATCTGTTTATTGAACTAATGACAGGTGACTAAAACAGAACCAGTTTCCCTAACGCCAGAGTAGCCTGAGTCAATGAGTCACAGCTTCAGAAAATTTACCCCAGAGGGGGCCGGTCAGTTCCTCCAAGGCCTCTTCCTGGCCTTGGCTCAGCGTAGAGTAAGATGGGCTAGGGGAAAGAGGGTGTGACAGAAGCAGTTCTAATGCCCAGGACCCCTGACAGGAGAAAAATGATCTTTAGAATCTGATGTGGCAGAATATTTGCAGACTCCCTTTTTTCACTCAGTCTAGTTCCTGATTTATTTTCTTTTCGTCCTTCTCTCCCAAGTCAAAGCCTATCCTATCCTCTCTCTCCTCCCATCACCTCTCCACTCCCTCCTTCCTACCCAGAATCAACCCTACCCTAGAATTTGGGAATCAATTGAATTAGAGTGGTGACTCCCAACCATGAGGTCATTTCAATGAAGGTTGGAACACCCAGAATGACTTGGAGGCTTAGCTGTCTCACCAGCCTCTCATAAAGAGAGAAATTATGGGTTTTCAGAAATTCTATTTGATGAACATTCCTATTAGCATTATATGTTTTTAATTTACTTTCTTTTGTCTTGATGAGATCGTACATCAGGTGACCCTTGGAGAGCTTCAAAACTTAAAGGCACTCTTTCAAGTAGGAATTGACCGGGTGTACTTTCAAAATATGCATCTGAGTAATTCTATTCTCTTTTTGATGGTCAGTTTTTTAGTAAAAAGTATAATCCTTTTCATTTCTATGAAATAACAACATAGATTAAATTCTTTCTTAATTGTCACTTCTTAATAGAATTAGAAACAAATTGCGAATGCATTAGAGAACTGAACAAAAGAGATACGTATTAGAAGTTGACAGAGTTTAGGTAAGTCTAATTAGGCATCCAATTCTTTGGACTCTTGCTCCTAGACTAAACACACTACAACTGTGTTCCTAGTTAATTATTCCTTTTTGCTTTTAGGAGTATGAAAAGAGGGGAGAACAGATGCTGGATCTGGAAACTTTCAAATGCATAATGAAACAGAGTATGAGGTCACAGAGTAAAGTAAATGGGTTTCATAAACGTTGGATCATTGAAACCACAGTTAAAGCTTTAACCATATGAACCAATTAGGCTTGATGATCTAGCTATCCATAAGATCGCTCTCAGCCTTAAACTATAATTTCTACTAAGACCCATCTGATTTACTGTACAGTTTATATGGGAAAATATTGTTAAATTACTTAGTTCACTAAACCAACAAGATATTTAGAGACTTTTCTTTTAAAAAAGGGGAAAAGATACTCACTAGATCACAGGTTGTTTGTGTATGGTTTTATCCAAAGAGTTTGGGCACATCTTCCCATCTTCCACCCCTAGTCTGCTGGAACTGAATGTTTTAAACATTCTCTCTGCCATCTTGGTTAGCCCAGAATATGAAATTTTTTTTTTTTTTTTTTTTTTTTTTTTTTGAGTCTGGGGCTCACTCTCTTGCCCAGGCTGGGAATGCAGTGACACAATCACAGCTCCCTGCAGCCTTAACCTCCTGGGCTCAGGTGATCCTTCCACCTCAGCCTCCCAAGCAGCTGGCACTACAAGTATGCACCATCACACCTAGCTAACTTTGAGACGTTTTGTAGAGACGAGGTCTCACTATGTCGCCCAGGCTGGTGTCAAATTCCTGGACTCAAGCGATCTTCCTACCTCAGTCTCCCAGAATGCTGGAATTATAGGTGTGAGCCATTGCATGTAGCCATGAATTGTTCATGAAGAAGGCTATACTCATATCCTAAGACAAAAAATATATTTTAAAGAGACAAGCTGTTTAAGCTCCATTTGTTAAGGTTTCATGATTAGATCTTAAATTATACAGAGGAAAGTATTCGAGGAAAAGCTCTATGATCACAAGCTCTGTGTTCTGAAGTTAGCCTACCGAGTTAGCCTAGGTATCCAACTAACACGATCGGCTTTATAGTATTGTACTGTGATAGGTTTATAATATTTTTCACACAAATAATACATAAAAAGCAAACACAAAAAATAAATACAACATTTTTAATCTTACAGTACGGTACCTTGAAAAGTACACACCTGCTTGCAGGCATCCTGGACTTGAAACAAAGATACTGTGTCACTATAGTCTCTACAGTACTATACAGTAAAGTACACAAAAGCGCAGCCATTTGTAGAGGGTGCATGCACATGACAATGTAAGCTGAACACGTGGACTAACTTACGTGACTTGACATGTGGATGCACGTTTGCATCTTTGAAGGTTTGCAACTGGAATGTTCATACGGAGAGGACTTGCTGCACCATCAGGAAGAGACAGGAGTGTTTTAAATGGACACATTTATTAGGTGTTTTACCAATATCCCAGCTCTTTTCAACCAATGCAGTGTCATGACCTATGTTTTTGGAATATCTGCCTGCCTGGTCATCTATTCCTTCCTTCCTTCATTTATTCATTCATTCAATAAATGTTTCCTGGGGCAGGCTTTGTCTTAGCCCCCATGGTGCAAAGTCGGTCACAATGTGGTCAATGTGGTCTGTGCCCTGGGGAAGATCAGAGTTGCTGTTGAATTAGGTATGAGGTGCTGTGGGATCACCTTACCCAGACCAGGGAGCCAGGGGAAAGCTTAGGCTGAGTTTCAAAGAATGAAAGGAGTCACTCAGTAAAGGAGGGAGGGAAAGAGGTGAGGTCTTCCAGGCAGAGGGAACAGCATTTGCAGAAATACAGAGACAAGAGGCCGCATGCTGCTGGTTCCACGCATCCAGGGAAGTGTAGGTGAGGAAGGTGGCAAGGAACTGGGACAGACACTACACTATTTGGGACCTTTTGTACTAAGCAAAATCTTCCCCACAGTACATCACTGAAAAGCCATGAAACCATTTCTTTCTTCACTTGTTTTTCAAATGGTTATTAATTTCTGACCACATGCCCACACTGCCTTAGACTCTTTATATACTTTATTTCATCTGTCTCCAGAATATCAGAATAGCCCTGCTCAGAAGGCATTCTTATTCTTATTTCATAACTTAAGAAAAGCAGAGGTTTGGGAAATCAGAGAAATTTGCCTGAAGCCCCTCAGCTACTAAAAAAGAGATTTGAGAATAAAACTTCGGTTGGCCTCAAAAGCTTATTATATCATTTAAGATTATGTTTAATTGCAGATGACAGAAAATGCTCAATCTCAAAGGACTAAAGAAGGTGGAAGCTTTTCCCACTCTCATGTAAAAAGCCAGGGATCGGTGGCTTTATGAAATTGACAAGGGCCAGAAGTCTTCCTCTCTGCCATCCTCAGCATGTGAATTCCTCCTCATGGCACAAGATGGCTACTGAGATTCCAGCCAACATGTTCTCATTCCAGCCAGCCAGGAGGGCAAGTAGCAAGGACAAATTCACCCTTTCTCTTTAAAGATAACTCCCAGGCTGAGTGTGGTGACTCAAGCCTGTAATTCCAGCACTTTGAGAGGCCCAGGTGAGGGGACTGCCTGAGGCCACATGTTTGAGAACAGCCTGGGCTATTTCACACACATACAAAGACAACTCCAGAAGCTGGATTTTCTTTTTCTTTTTTTTTATTGACACACTTCAAAATTACTATGAAAGGAACATTGCTTATGTCACTTGGATTTTCAACTTTCAGCCATGTGTCATATTTAGGCTGCCCTGGTGTCATTGATACCAAATGTTGCCTCCTTTTCTTCGGTTCATTGTCATTCCGCTCAAAAGCAGACGCCCTTGGGGGTTATGAGAGAAAAACCAGTATCTCACTTCTCAACACAGATGGGTAACCTGACCATCTCTGTTGAAGCTGTCTTCTATATACCTTCGTGGAATTACAGAATATTGGGACTTGAAGAGACGTTAGAGGTTTCTTTTTTTTTTGAGTTGGAGTCTCACTCTGTCACCCAGACTGGAGTGCAGTGGCCCCTCCCGGCCACCGCAGCCTCGACCTGCTGGGCTCCGGGGATCCTTCCGCCTCAGCCTTCCGAGTAGCCGGAATTACAGGCGCGCGCTACCACGCTCGGCTAATTTTTTTTTTATTTATTGTAGAGATGAGGTCTCGCCTGCCCAGGCGGGTCTCGAATCCGCGGGCTCAGGCAATCCACTCATCTCAGCCTCCCCAGGCGCGGGATTACAGGCTGAGCCACCGAGCCCAGCTGAGTTTTCTTAACGTATAACCCCTTTGATGTTCAAATTCTGCTCTCTGAAAAGCCATGCACTAGCATATGCTTGACCACTTCGGCTAACGAGAGCTCACTACATCATAGGACAGCCCATTCGAGGTTGGAAATCTCTGGTCTTAGACATGTTTCCCCTCTATGAGCTGAAATTGGTCTTTATAGACAGTCTACCCATAGCCCAATTTCTATACTTTTCAACCACTATAGTAGTTATCCATTGCTCCATAACAAATTATCAAAAACTTAGTAGCCTCAAACAATATGCAACATCTCATAGTGTTTGTGAGTTAGGAATCCAGGCATGGCCTAATGAGTCCTCAGAGTATCTCATGAGGCTCAGGTTACATCTGAAAGTTTGTCTGGGTAAGGATCTTCTTCCAAACTCATGCGGCTGTTGTCAGAATTCAGTTCCTTGCAGGTGGTTGGATTAAGGGTCTCCGTTCCTTGCTAGCCTTTGGCCAGGGACTGACCTTAGTTCCTTGCCACGTGGACCTTCCATAGGGCAACTAGCAATATGACAGCTGGCTTTATCAAAGCCAGCAAAGGAGAGAGTCTTCTAGCAAGACAGAAGCTATGATCTCATGTAATCACAAAGTGACATCCCCTCAACATTGAGGTGTCCTATTGACGCCAAGCAAGATATGCAGGGCAAGGGAATGACATAGGCCATGAATATCGGGAGACAGGGATCACTGGGTTCATCTTACAGTCTGCCTGCTATAGCCACACAGAAAAAATCTACCCTCTTGCCTACGAGATGATCCTTCTAATACTCGACAATGATTTTCATGACTTACACATCAGTTTGTCTCAGGCTACTCCCAAGTGAGCGCTCTTACTGTCCCTGTCCTTTGATCTTGCTTTGCTGTTTATCTCACAGTGAGGCCGCTAAACACAGTTCAGTCTTTTGGCTGAAACTGACCAGGATGGAGGCGGACTTCCTAGGAGCCAGAGCACTGAGGATTATAACCTACTTGATTGCAAAAATAAAAGCTCTAGGAGCCCAAGTCTCTCACCAGAGAAGAGTTCTGGTGTCAGTGTGCTAGGCTTCAATTAATCATTCTATGACTGTTTCAGAGCAAACATTCCAGAGATCGTCGAGGATTATGCATGTTTGAATGCGAAATTCATAAATTGGAAAAATGAAGAATTTCCCTCTTTTTTCAGCAGACCAGAAGTCCACCTCCATCTGGGTCAGCTTCAACAAAAAGACTGGACTGTATTTAGGGACCCCACTGTGAGATAAACAGATTTATCTATAAACAGATTTATTTTTTCCTCTCTAGAGTATTGAACAAACAGAAGAACTTTTCAGGAAAATAGACTACGAATCAGTGGGCAGAGTTCAGTGTCTATGTTTTGTGAATTGGTTTTGAAGTTCATAGGCTATGTGCACAACATATTCTGGCTCCGAGCCTGTGCCTTTCTCGGGTGCTCTTTGCCCCTCGGTACCTTGTGCTAACTTGAAGTTGAACCAAGGAGACATGCTTGGTCGTAACTTTCAAATTCTTTTAATGTCTGCCTGTGCTTGGAGTAGTTGAACTAGGAATTCCAGTAGCCAAGGCAAGTTCCAAGAAGAGTATCCTAAAACCAAGGATTGAAGGGCACATCTTCCGCTTATCCCAAAGCAAAAGAGAAACAAAAAAGCAAGAAATCCTAGGAGCAATGGCACCTGGTGATCGTCTTTTCAGTAAACATTTGTAAAGTGTTTAGAACATGAACTGTCACGGAATGAATTCTCAGCAAATATTATCATCATCATCATTACTTATATTTTCCAATTTGAGCTGTATAATAATGAAAGGCCGAGATGTCTGCTTTTGACCTCAGCCATCATGTCCGTCAGTATCCTTCCATTGTTCTAGAATGAATTAAGTTCTAAAATGGCAAGTTGAACTGTAAGACACCTCTATTCAGACCTTTGGCTAATTCCCCAAGTGATCTCACTGTCCTCTGATGTGCAAAGGCACTTTCAGAATCCCAGGAAAGAGAAAGGCAGCCTCGATGAAGAAGGATTTGGGGGGAAATGGAGAGAAAATGAAGATCTCCCAGGCTGGAAGTACCTCCCACCCCTTCCTCCTGACCATAGTTCTTTTCCATAAGTATACTGCTAAATCCTAAGTGAGACACATAGAGTGAGTTGGAGTCTCACTCTGTTGCCCAGACTGGAGTGCAGTGGCCACTCCCAGCCACCACAACCTCGCCCAGCTGGGCTCCGGCGATCCTTCTGCCTCTGCCTTCCAAGTGGCCAGAACTACAGGCATGCACTACCATGCCTGGCTAATTTATTTTTTATTTACCCTGGTGGGCAGAACCATGGAGTCAGACCAATGGGGGCTCAAGTCTCTGGCCAGCCACTTACCAGACACCTGATTGCAGGCAAGTTATTTAACCTCTCTAAGCTGGAGTTTCCTGATTTACAAAAGGGGGTGAACAATAGAACCCTCATGCCAACAGTTATCTTGAGAACTGAAATGAAAGTCCAGGTTGGGTGGAACATAGCACACTCTCAATAACAATCACCATCATCGTCATCGTCGTCATCATCTTTAGAAAAAGAGACTGGTGAGAGAAGTAAGCCCAGCAGCTGGGTAACAGACTTCCAGGCCCAGACGAGCAGGCATACCTCAGGTTTTACCGCCAAGGTTTTGGCAGCCGAGCTCATGTGCTAATAATTTTGTCCTGTGCAGGAGAGGTGTTACCTGTGTTCTGATGGCGAAGAGAATCTGTGAAAGCCAGAAAGACAGTGGGCATCTAATGAATTGTCCTTTGTCCTCCAGGGCGGCTTCTGCATTGGTCTGTGGCTGGAGTATCTGGAGCAAACTCACGCTTTGGAGTGACAGAAAGAGGTTTCCTTCTTGCTGCCTTCAGTGCTGCAGAGGCTGTCGCATGGGGGATCCCGTGCTGTGCATCCTCTCTGTGCCTGATGACACCTCCATCACTATCAGAGAAGGCAGAGCTATTTATTTCTGGTCCCTGCAGCTGAAGTTGAAGAGAAGAAAGCAGGTCTTTGTATGTGATTTTTCATTTGATATGGATGCTGAGTGCTACAGTTTGATTTTATTTGCTATTTTAAACTACTCCTTAAGTGGCGTGATTACATAAATTGTGTCCTTGACTATAATATATTCATGTTGGCTTTTGCTAGTCTATGGAATGCAGATAAAATATGATCTCCCTATGTTGTGCAAGATAAAGCTTTATTTGGCTTCTAAAATCAGATAGAGTAATGAATTACATGTGATGCCATCTTGTAATTTATCTTACATCTTAATGAATGACAGATGAAAAAGAATTTTCCTTTTTTTTTTCTCCCCCATTAATGGCTATATCGGTTTAGGTAGCTATCTTAGGGCTTCTCTTCAGAGAACTTAGTGAATCACAGAATCTGACATTCAGAGGGCAAAAAAAAAAAAAAAAAAGCACTGGGGCCGTACACTTAGAAATAACAGTGCCTAACCCATTCCAGGATATGTTCTATCTTTTTTGTTTTGTTTTGTTTTGTTTGAGTTGGAGTCTCACTCTATCGCCCAGACTGGAGTGCAGTGGCCGCTCCCAGCCAGCGCAGCCTCGACCTGCTGGACTCCAGCGATCCTTCCACCTCAGCCTTCCAAGTAGCTGGAACTACAAGCACGCGCTACCACGCCCGGCTAATTTATTTTTTATTGATTGTAGAGATGAGGTCTCGCCAAGTTGCCCAGGCAGGTCTCGAACCCGTGGGCTTAGGCAATCCGCTCGCCTCGGCCTCCCAAAGTGCTGGGATTACAGACTGAGCCACCGAGCTATCTTTAAAGCTACCTTTTATTATTTCATTTATCGAGTATTTGAGCCTCCGTCATTGTCCAGGCACTGTGCTGGGTCCAGGGAACACGGAAACCCAGTCTCCACCTTCAGGAAATTAAGAACGTATACTAGAAGTTACAGCTGTCCTAAACCCCTCAAGCTGCCGAATAAGCCCTCCCCAGAGAGAGGGAATAATCTATGAAACAAGCTTTTCCTACTTGAAGGACAAAATAAATTAAAGAAAATTCGAGGATGATAAGCACATCATGGCCGAGAATGACTTGAGACGACTGAAACTGTCTTATCATTAAAAAGACATAAGATTGTTCCTTGGCACTTCTCAACCCTTTAGGACGAATCCCCCAGCCGGAAGCCCAGGCAGGTGACAGACTTCATCAGCATGTTACACTACAACAAACAGATTGCCCATGAGGATGGGGTGACTGCCTGCAGATTTTCAGTCTCCGAAGCGAGCAGTCACTGTGTTTGGAATCCATTTCCAGGTGTGAGTTCACACAAGCACATACACGCCCGTGGTATGAGGAAAAAGTCATGGGACCCCTTCCAAAAAATGCCAGAACTCATATATCAGCCGAAAGTTATCACTTTGCTTGGCCAGTTGCAAGGATGCCGTCATCGAATCCAACACACTCCCAGCCTCCCTTACTTTCAGACGAGGAGTACATCGGTCTTGGGACTTCTCAGCACACCTTATTTAACGTCTGTTTTATTATCCACCAAGATCCAGTCTCGAGTCTGGACTGATTCAAAAAATAAACTCCGCAGTAAAAAGGTGATTATGCTCACTCCGGAAGTGTCTCAGAAGAGCAGGTCTGAGGCTGAGAAGGGAGGCCCTGAAGACCTTCATCATGACAACCTCCTGGGGAAATGAACACCCTGGGTGTGGCTTTATCAACCTCGGGAATGAGACCAGAGCAAAGGGGTGCAGCTCGTGAGAAGGAAATTTGGAAAATGTCAGATCAAAGTTGAAGCAAAAGCAACTTCTAGGCCATTGATCACTGCCTATAACAATAATTATTGTAAATAAATAAAATTGTCAAATGAGCAATTTCAACACAGTGGGAGAATGAATCTGGGTGAGTCTCTGCTGAGGAATTAGGCAAGTCAGTGCAGAACCTGGAGGGCGTGGTTACGAGAAGGGGCGGGGCTTGAAAGAGGTTCTTACAGCCCCGCCCATTGGACACACCCCCTAGATTCTTCAGTAACCTAGCCCTTGGCAAAGGTTTTTCTCTCTCCACCTTGTCTCTCCCAGGAGTCTCTGGTCCTCTAGACTTTAATTACTTTTTATTTTTTTGAGTCAGAATCTCACTCCTGGCTGGAGTGCAATGGCATGATCATGGCTCACCGCAGCCTCGACCTCCTGACCTCAAGCAATCTTTGTGCCTCAGCCTTCCAAAGAACTGAGATTATGTGCACGTACCACACCCAGTTATTATTATTATTATTGTTTTGTGGAAACAAGGTCTCACTATGTTACCTAGGCTGGTCTTGAACTCCTAGTCTCAAGTGATCCTCCAGCCTCAGCCTCCCAAAGTGCTGGGATTACAGGCATGAGCCACCATGCCAAACTAGACTTTAACCACTTTAATGAACAGTTTGTCCAACCTCAGAG
>CAUYQG010282412.1:0-12514 GCA_963574415.1 Tarsius wallacei | reverse complement strand
GTAGTTCCAGCTACTTGGAAGGCTGAGGCGGAAGGATCGCTGGAGCCCAGCAGGTCGAGGCTGCGGTGGCCGGGAGCGGCCACTGCACTCCAGTCTGGGCGACAGAGTGAGACTCCAACTCAAAAAAAAAAAAAAAGAAATAAAATGTATACATCTCCTTGAACCCCAAGTGGTTAGGATAGGTTACATGAAGAAGCAGTAGAGGGATGTGGTATGAGGATGTGTGTTTTAGGAATGCTGTGGACATTTTGGGAGCACCTGGGGTTGCTGGGAGACCAACCTGGGGTTGATAGGAAGTTCAAGGAGGAGAGTACCATGGTCAAATACAGAGCAGAGGCACAGAAGAGAAGCTTGACTTTTGCTGCTAAATCAAGCCTTGCCTAAGGTTAGCCCCGTCCCTCAACTCGTCAATTTCATGAGCCAATATGCCCCCCAGCCCCATTTAAAAAAATAATTTCTGGATATTGTATCACAAATATCCTAGCTGATACAGACTCCACCAGTGTGGGAGAGATATGATTTTACTTTCATTTTAATATTTTTCTGATGTAGTTACTTATAACATTTTCTAGTTCTATGATGATATGAGTACAGAGTAATTCTTCCAGCCTTCTTTTTTAAACATGAAATATATAGAAAATGATAACATTTTTATGACATTTGGGGGCAAAGACTTTCTAAAAGTTCTAATTTCTGAAAAGGAAAAGGGTATGGAAATTCTTTTGGTTTAAAGATATCAAAGGATCATAGGACGCTTACTGGGAAATTGCTAGCTTTTTAAAAGTTTCTAGGTAATTTAAGGTATTTCTTGGAAGTTGACTTCTGAGTATTTGTGAATAACTTCTCACACAGCATCAAGTACAAACAAATCACCATTGAATGAATTCCTTATGTAAAGTTTGAGAACTAGCTTGAACTTTAAAATATTCTATAAATATTCTATATTTAGCTAAAATTACCTAATTACTAAGGTCTTAGGAACTATGATAATGTATAATATAGCATATTTATATCAATTCATAGGTAAATATTTTGTATTATTGATTGTATAAATAAAATTTCTGAGGCTTATGTATGCATACCTGGTAAGTTTATGTTCTTCAGAATACTAGGGAATACAGTGTTTATTTTATTCAAGCCATAATTTACTAAAGTAAATAATTCTCTAGAAAATTGGATAGTAACACTAGTAGGTGTTTAGGAAGAGTTCCTGATTGACTGACTGGTGGATGGAATTTAAAGAATTAATGCAGTTGTCAAAGTTGCCTAACCTTAGGCATAAGAAGATCTTTTTTCTTTTTTTGTGAGTTGGAGTCTCACTCTGTCGCCCAGGTTGGAGTGCAGTGGCACACTCACAGCCACCCCAGCATTGATCTGCTGGGCCCCAGCAAGCCTTCCGCCTCAGCCTTCCAAGTAGCCAAAACCACAGGCACGCGCCATCATGCCCGGCTAATTTTTTATTTATTGTAGGGATGAGGTCTCACCAAGTTACCTGGGTTGGTCTCAAACCTGCAGCCTCAGGCAATCCACTCGCCTCGGCCTCCCAAAGTGCTGGGATTATAGGCTGAGCCACCAAGCCCAGCCAAGAAGATCTTAATGTGAAACTCTTTCAAACTAATAAATCTATTAAGATGTCCTAAATTAAGAAACAGCCTGTCGGTTATGTTTACCTCTCGATGAAATGAGTAATTCACAAATATTTTGAGCATTTGGTATATTTCTAACATTGTGTTGAACACAATGGGATATAAAAAGATAACCTGGTTCTTGCTGACAAGGAGGTTCCAATCTATTTGCAGAAGCAAAACATATACGGAGTAAAAGTTGAACAATAGTCCTCACAGTGGTATAACTTGGTCACCACAGAACACTGGAAATTCTGCAGGATTGGTGTAACAGAATATGTCATGGCCTGGAATTAGAACTTTTGAGGAGCTTTGAGGCACAGTTTTTTTGTTGTTGTTGTTTTTGTTTTTGTTTTGAGTTGGAGTCTCATTCCATCATCCAGGCTGGAGTGCAGTGGCTGGCTCACAGTCACCCCAGCATCAACCTGCTGTGCTCAGGTGAACCTTCCACCTCAGCCTTTCAAGTATTCAGAACTACAGGCGTGTACTACCATGCCCGGCTAATTTTTGATTTATTATAGAGATGAGGTCTTGCCAAGTTGCCCGAGCTGATCTCGAACCCGTGGGCTCAGGCAACCCACTCGTCTCAGCCTCCCAAAGTGCTGGCATGACAGGCCGAGCCACTGAACCAGGCCTTGAGGCACAGTTTTATCATAGAGCCACATATCAGGAGGCTTCAGAGCTCTTGCTCAAGTGTCAGGGGTCAGTGGAAAGTAATTAATGGCCATGGCAGGACACGGCGCTAAGGGTTCCAGGAGTGAAGAGGAAGAAGTAACCAACCTGGAAAAAACCGGTCTAATTTTTTTCATGGACACAGTTGGGTTAAAGGACAAGGAAGAGAGGAGTAGCATGGGCATTCCAGACCTTAGGAATGGTGTGAACAGTCTGGACTTTGGGGATGCCGTGGCACATATGGAAGAGTTAGGGGGTTGTTTTGACCTGAGCCAACACGAGCATGATTTGGAAAGATTAAGGAGGAGACTATGGTGTAGGAGTCAGAATCCTAATGTTTTTGTTTTATTCTAATATTGAATACATCACTTTCATTGTCGGTTCTGTAGTCTTTTGGGATATATATGCATATTTATTTATATAAATATATTTGGGATATATATTTGGAATATATATATATGCACGTGTGTGTGTGTTTGTGTGTGTGTGTGTGTGTCTATTTATTTTTTTAGAGACAAGGTTTTGCTCTACAGTGCAATGGCCTTGAGCTCCTGGGCTCAAGTGATCCACCCGTTTCAGCCTTCCGATTAGCTGGTACTACAGGTGTGCACCACCATGCCTGACTAATTTCGTTATTTAATTTTTGTAGAGACAGGGTCTCACTGTGTTTTTCAGGCTGGTCTCAAACTCCTGGCCTCAAGAGATCCTTCTGCCTCAGCCTCCCAAAGTAGTGGGATTATAGGCATGAGACACTGTGCCTGACCCTTATGTATATATTTGTCATAATTTTCAGGACTTAGAGAGTGCGAAGGTATTTGCTGACTTATAGGGTAAAATTAAGAGAGCCTGGAAAGTAAGAATTAGTAATGCTTACATTTGTGTTATGCTTCTGTTTCTCCACTTGCTTTAACAAATAGTATGTATTATGTTTCCTTTCCACAACCTGTAAAGTGCCAGGCATACGGAAAAAACACAAAGCACAGTAAATATGCATTGAATGAATGCACCCTTTTATCTGATTCTCCATAACTCCTACCGTGAAATTTTGTACACAGTGGACATCCAATAACTATGAAGTACTGGAAACATTTATATTGTTGAGGCACGAACATGACTAAAGTCATTACTTGGGCAAGCAAGCTGTCTCCCAAATCCATTCATTTGTTCATGCAATCACTAAGTAATAGGTGCATTCACTGGACACTGTACTAATGTGAAGACTGTTCATCTGATGGTGATTTTTGAATTAATACAATTATTTGTACATATTTATAGTGTACGTGGGATGTTTTGTTATACGCATAGACTGTGTAACGATCAAGTCAGGGTATTTGGGTTGTCCATCACCTCGAGTATTGATAATTTTATGTGTTGGGGACATTTCAGGTCTTCCCTTGTAGCTCTTTTGAAATATGCAATGCATTGTTGTGAACTTAGTCACCTTACTCTGCTATCAAACATTAGCACTTATTTCTTCTATCTAACTGTATATCTTTATGTCTTTATTCATTAACCAACTTCTCTTTATCCTTCCCACTAAGGGTGATTTTACCAAGAGTTTCATGTCTTTATGGCTTTATGGAGTCTGGCCAACTCTCACCCATTCATCAACTCTCAGCTTGCTTGTCACTTTCATTCTGTGGCTCGTCAGGCTTACTTACTTTCCACAGTCTTTCTTTGACTGTATGGTGATTTGTCTGTACTCCTTACCAGATGGAACTCCACAAGAGCAGAATTGAGTCATTCATCCCTATGTCCCTAGTGCCAAGCCAATGACTTGTTTTTAGATGTTTCTTGAGGAGAGTTTGTTGAGTGAGTGTTTATAGAAAAAATATAATCTTTAATGATGGTGTTGTCAGAGATCTGGCTTTGAACGACAATTTGGCATTGAAGTATTGTGTTCAGAACATGAACTAAAGAAGTACTGTAGTTATGTCGTTTGGAGATCAAAGATGAATTCAAAAGAAGTGAAAAACTGAGAAGTCACAAACAATGTAAAAATGCAAAGTAGTATGCACATTACATTATCATGAATGAACCATTCGTAGTGTGTAGGTATATATATTTTTTATCGTGGCAAACTTGTACTGTGTGTCTAGTGTTTTTGCTGAAATTTTATAGATAGCCCATTCAGGATGCACTGACTGTGAGAACAGCAGAGCAGCAGGGATCTTAGGGACCATTCATTCCAAATACTGGTTCATGGAAGACATGAAACCACTCATTTTCAGAGTGCACAAAGGCAGCTAGGTTTCAGTGATGCAGTCTGGTGTGTGCTGTGGTGGGTAGAGGAGCCCCAGCATATCATGCTACTACTATCCAGCAACTTCCGGTATGCAGGCCAGGAAACAGCTGTGGTGTTGGGTAGATGGCCTCCTTCTCTGTCCACACTGTTTCCCTTTGGCTGTCCTCATGGTCTGGAAGAAGGGAGTTGTTACAATCCAGATCTCGCCAAGATCCACAAGGGTGACCCTCACATATGTGAATGGTGACAAGAGTGGCTACTATTTGTTGATGACTTGCTGGAATGATTATGTTGGTTGAGTCACATCTTTACACAACCTTGCAAATTTGTAAAATTTACTTGCGTTTTATAGATGGGGTGATGGTTGCAGAGATTATTAATGTATCATGTCCCTGTCACGGAGCCAACAAGTGGTGAAGCCAAGATTCCCACTGGGCCTCTCCAACTTCCCAAATTCCATAGGTTTTTCCAGGCACCACGCTGCCTTTTATAAAGTAAAGAGGTACAGTGACCTTTCTATATTTGTCAGGTAAAATGGTATATTAAGAAGGACAAAACATCATGCTTTCTGAAGTGTTTAAAGACCCACGAATCATTAGATAAATGAATATATAATTGAGTATATGATTCTTTTTTCTTCTTTTTTGATTCAGAGTCTCACTCTGTTGCCCAGGCCTGGAGTGCAGTGGCACGCTCACGATCACCACAGTCTTGACCTGCTGGGCTCAGAATTTCCTTCTGCCTCAGCCTTTCAAGTAGCTGGAATTACAGGCATGTACCACCATGCTCAGCTAATTTTTCTTGATTTATTGTAGAGAAGTGGTCTCACTAAGTTGCCCAGGCTGGTCTTGAACCCCTGAGCTCAGGTAATCCCCTCACCTCTGCCTCCCAAAGTGCTGGGATTACAGGTTTGAGTCACCATGCCAAGCCTGAGCATGTGAGTGTGTGTGTGTGTGTGTGTGTGTGTGTGTGTGTGTGTGTTGGAGTCCTACTCTTGTTGTCCAGGCTGGAGTGCAGTGGCACAGCAACCTTTACCTGCTGGGCTCAGACGATCCTTCTGCCTCAGCCTTCCAAGTAGCTGGAACCGCAGACACACACCACCACGCCTGGCTAGTTTTTGTGATTTATTGTAGAGACGCGGTCTTACCAAGTTGCCCAGGCTGGTCTCAAACCCCTGGGCTCAGGCAGTCCTCTCACCTCAGCCTCCCAAAGTGCTGGGATTACAGGCTAAGCCACTGCGCCCGGCCAGTATGTGATTCTTAAAAAGAAAAAAATATCACTCACTCTGTCACATCATAGATTTAAGATCATTACAGTTACAGCAAATTAGAATTTCATGAAAATATGAAGTGGAAGGCTAAATTCAGGAATGTTTTGCTTATTTTTTAGCCATAAGTTCCAGTAGAGTGTACATTTGTTTCTTTGATTCTATGAGACTTACATTTTTTCCTGGTAAAGTGTATGTGGAAAGAATTATGAAAGTTGTATCATGTATATAACACTTTCCTTTAAACCATATAAATGCTTACCAGTTCATTATTTTTACATTAATCGCTCATCCCTAAATTTATTTATTTTTATTATTTATTTATTATTTATTTATTTATTTTTGAGTCAGAATCTCACTCTGTCGCCCAGGCTGGAGTGCAGTGGCCCGCTTATGGCCACTGTAGCCTCGACCTGCTGGACTCAGGTGGTCCTTCTGCCTCAGCCTTCCAAGTAGCTGGAACTGCAGGTGCGCGCCACTACACCTGGCTAACTTTTTGATTTATTGTAGAGACGAGGTCTCACTAAGTTGCCCAGGCTGGTCTCGGACCCTTGGTCTCAGGCAATCCACTCGCCTCAGTCTCCCAAAGTGCTGGGATCACAGGCCTGTGGCACTGCGCCCAGCCTCATCTCTAAATTTGAAAAGTCTTATTAAAAATAATTGTTAATGAAGGCATTAATGACGTTCATTCGGAATTTATGTTAATAGATTTAAGCACCCATCTTAAATATTTATTATACTAAAGAAGAACTTTTTTGACACTCGCAGAACCAAATAAGTGATGATTGTTATCTTAAGGTTAGAAATGGGAACCGACTCACACCTGTAATCCCAGTATTTTGGAAGTTCAAGGCAGGAAGGACTGCTTGAGCCTGGAGTTCCAGACTAGCCCGGGCAACATAGCAAAACCTCATCTCTACAAAAAAAAATTAAAAAGTTAGCTAGGTGTGGTGGTGTGTGCCTGTAAGTCCCAGCTGCTTTGGATGTTGACTCTGAAGGACAGCCTGAGTCCAAGAAGGTGGAAGCTGCCGTGATCTGTGATCTTTGTGATCATGTTACTACACTCCAGCCTGGGTGACAGAGTGAGTTCCCCACCTTAATAAAAAAAAAAAAGGGAACCTATTGTTTTTTGGGGTTTTTTTTGAGTTGGAGTCCCACTCTTTCGCCCAGACTGGAGTGCAGTGGTCGCTCCCGGCCACCGCAGCCTCGACCTGCTGGACTCAGGCGATCCTTCCGCCTCAGCCTTCCAAGTAGCTGGGACTACAGGCACGTACCATGATGCCCAGCTAATTTTTTGATTTATTGTAGAGATGAGGTCTCACCGAGTTGCCCAGGCTGGTCTCGAACTCGTGGGCTCAAGTAATCCTCTCACCTCGGCCTCCCAAAGTGCTGGGATTATAGGTGTGAGCCACTGTGTTCCGCTGGAACCTATTAGTTTTAAAGTATTTTTCAAAAACTTAGCAATGTTGGTTGTAACAAATACAATGGAATCTATTAGCATATCTCTATTTATTTGATTGTGAGTTTCCAATACCCACTGAAACTTTTTGCAAATGTATAGAATATGTATATAAAACAAAAGTGGGACAAGTGCTTTTACTTATTTGGAGGCTGGAGACAATTCACATCTTGGATTGGGTGTTAGCGCTAATGTCATTCCATCCTCAGAACACTATTTGGGAGAGAAGTTGTTAAATGCAAAATGAGACTGGGCACCGTGGCTCAAGCCTATAATCCTGGCACTTTGGGAGGCCAAGGCGGGAGGATTGCTTGAGCTCAGGAGTTTGAGACCAGCCTGCACAACACAGCAAGACCTTGTCTCTACTAAAAATAAAAAAGTTAGCTGTGCATGGTAGTGAGTACCTGTAGTCCCAGCTACTCAGAAGGCTGAGGCAGGAGGATCACTTGAGCCCAAGAGTTCGAGGCTACTCGTGCCACTGCACTCCAGCCTGGGTAACAGTGAGACTTCAACTTAAAAAAACGAGAGGGAGACTGATGACTTTTAGCACAAGTGGATTCTATCTCACTTGATGGAGACTTGATGAAGTGTATTATTTTCCCTAGAAAACCTTCAGGCCCAGCTTGTGCTTGTCTTTATTTTTTTCTATATATCCAGCAGGGGACTTTGCATATTTTTAAGTATGATTGGCTCGAATTGAATTTACCTTGGTTGTATTAGGCTGCTTTTGAGTTAACGGGCACCCTAATGCATGGAGATAAAGCATTTCTTTTCTCTAATGAGTGGAACTATTCCCTACTCCGTGTAACTCTTGGAAATTACCTTAGTCGCCGAGGGTGGAAAAATGGGTATAAAAGCAGGACTTTGTAGACACAATAAGCCGCCCCGGACAGATTTATCTTCCCTTTCCCCCAAGTTAGACTATCAGGAGTTGCACATAAATATAAACCGTGAGCTACACTGCTCTTAAATTCTGCAGAATCCTGTAGGTCAATGTCTTTTATGTGGTATGTTTACGTATGGATGGAGATAGCAGAGGAACTTTCACTGAGAACACTGTAGAGAATTCTACAACTGTCTGAATATTGTGAAGGTGGGCAGCTGTTGTATCAGAAAAGCAGCCAAACCAACAACTGAATTGGAAGATGAATGGGAAAACAAGACAGAGGCAATGTTTTGTGGGTGTATAGGAGAGAAAAACCCTGGGACTTTAAACTGAAAGTAATCCCAGACGAACACTTACTGACGTTAGTGGCACTTTTACTTTTGACTTGATACTCGTTTGATGTATGGACTAATTCTTAATGTTTATGGTTTATCAAACAATTTAGAAACATGCAAAATAAGGTCACATATTCATCTTTCTCCCACCTAAAAGGAAGGTAATGAGTAGTATTTACCATAAATATTTTAATGGGTCGACTTATGAAAACTGAGTTGACCTAAATAGGTATAAAATCTCGACAGATATAAGATATTAACAGATACTGTTATAAAGGCAAGTCTCTAATAGAGGGGTAATGTGATTTCCACTCTGAACATACAACTAGCCAATTTAGGAGTAAGAGTTTTCTTTTTGGCTTGTTGTGAAATAACATCATGTACTTGGTTTCAGGGAGTACAATGAAGACCGATGGAACCTGACTTCCTGCTCTGAAAAAAGCAAGGCATGAGATAAAAAAAAACCTGTAGAAATTCAGACTTAGGATAGCATACTGACCAAGTCTTAACATCTAGTATTTTCATTTATAATCTAGATTTTTATTGGTCATAAATATACAAAAATATATGTTTTTAATTTCAGTTTCCTTTAAAAACAAAAAACAGAGCAGTCTCCTCGGACCCTCCCCCACTGTGGGAACTTTTCTCTCCTCTCAATAAATCCTGCTTAAAAAAAAGAAAAAACCAAAAAACAAAAATGTAAGGCATCTGCTGTCCTATAAGTTGAACAAACTTTAAACGGTGTTTGCTAATTATTCTATCTCCTATATATGGTCTCTAGAAATTATTTGGTGTGGTCATCTTCAGGAAGCTGTGGAGGAATGAAGGAGAAGGATTACACAGGAAATACTGACAATTTTATCTCCAGGAAAAGTCCCTTGAAACAAAGGAAACTGTTTCTAAACTGTCTTAGAAAAGGCTTCTTTCTTGTTTTCTCAGTTTAGGACAGCACAACAGAAATTAAAGCATCATTTTTGTTTGAAGTTATTTCTTTAATAATATAATCATGCCAGTATTTGGTAATTAATAATGCAATTAACATAATTTCCTAAAATCCTTATGAATTTTATATAGATAAAGTGAGAGGGTTTTCCCCCTTAAGGTTTGGAATGTATATTTAAAGACTTGTCCAAAGCCACATAACTAGTTAGTGGCGGAACTGGTGCTAATTACAGGTCTCCTGACTTTAGCTATGCCTGTATTGCCTTTTTTTCCTTTTCCTTTTCTTTTCTTGTCGTCACATCCTGTGTTATTTACCGTGGAGAAATATACTCTGAAAAAAATAATTGGAAAGGAGTAAAATCAATCCTATCTTACATCTGTTGTTTTAGTAATTTCAGCATCCTGGTTGATTTCATTCCAAAGACACAAATGGCCTGTAGTGGATGCTGACGTGCTGTGGTGGGTCCAAGCCTGGGTTCTGGAGTCCGGCCTCTTAGTGAGGCTGGTTCTACCCTCACTACTGCAGAGTGTGTGTCTCAGTTGTCTCTTTGGAAGACGGAGAATGGAAGAGAACCTATTCTTGGGGGTTGTTGTGGGAATTCAGTGAAATATACCTTGTTTAAAGTGTTTAGGATATTGTTGATGTATTAATGTGTTCCCTAAATGTTAGATATTATTATGTTTACTATGTTTTTTTTTTTTTTGAGTCAAGGTCTCACTTTGTCACTCAGGCTGGAGTGCAGTAGCATGATCATGACTCACTACAGCCTTAACCTTCTGGGCTCAGGTGATCCTTCTGCCTCAGCCTTGCGAGTAACTGGGGCAACAGGCGTACACCACCACAGCTGGCTAATAGTTTAATTTTTTGTAGACACAAGGTCATGTTATGTAACCTAGGCTGGTCTCGAACTCCTGGACTCAAGCAATCCTCCCACCTAAGCCTCCCAAAGTGCTGGGATTACTGGTGTGAGCCACCACACCCAGCCATGTTTATTTTAATGGTTAATATTCTCAAGGAAGATTAAAGATTTACTATCCAAAATTAAGATGCTAAAAACCTAGGGGATCAAGTGGAGATTCACTTTCTGGAGAAGGGCATCTCAGTGCTCTAGTCATCTCTCATGTTATTAGCTCGTGGGTAGAGCCATTGAGTGAGAAACAGAAG
This sequence comes from Tarsius wallacei, assembly GCA_963574415.1. NCBI lineage: Eukaryota > Metazoa > Chordata > Mammalia > Primates > Tarsiidae > Tarsius > Tarsius wallacei. The sequence goes on along the minus strand of CAUYQG010282412.1, from coordinate 1,918 downwards.
AATCACATTTTTACTTAGTAAAGACCTCATAAACCAGGTTAATCAGCAACTTAGCTCCTAAATTATTTTCCTTTGAAACTTGGGTTTTATGCTAAAAAATATTTATTAAATAGACTAAGAAGTCCTTTTAGATGTGGCATTAGTTTTTAGGAAGTAATCATTGCTGTGATGAATTCTGGGTAAATGAATTTAAGACATGGATTAAATATTCACTAAGTATGTGAGTTAAAAATTATGAAAGCCTTGGGAGTTTGGGTTTGAACATCTAACGAAACTTAGCACCTTAAAATAAGTTTTAATTTTAGTCCTAGTTATAAAAGTTGACAGCATCTTTTTTTTTCTTGTCTAGTTAAACATAGAAGTAGAGACTTGTAGAGTTGGAAAAAATCTTTGGGATCATGTAGTCTTATGCTTTCCAAATTTCTATCCATAGCACCTATTACACAAATGCAATCTTGTACAGAAACCCAGGTGAGATGTGTTGTTGCAAGGGAGGGGACTAGAGCTGGACTCACCACCTCTGTGGCACTCAGGGCTCTTCAGAATGAAGGGTGCATACCTTTCCTTTTAAGGGTGGGTCAGGAAACTGACTCCACAGATGATGGGTGCCTTGCTGGAAGACACAAGCCCAGAAAGAAAGTGGCAGTCACAGTCATTAACAAATGTACTTTGCTATGTCTGCACTCTATGTTTCCTAGTAAAGAATCTATAGGCCAGACATGGTGACTCAAGCCTGTAATCCCAGCACTTTGGGAGGCCAAGGTGAGAGGATTGCCTGAGCTCAGGGGTTCGAGACTAGCCTGGGAAACTTGGTGAGACTTCGTCTCTATAATAAATAAAAAAATAAGCCGGGCATGGTAGCGTGCACCTGTAGTTCCAGCTATTCTTTTTTTTTTTTTTTTGAGTTGAGGTCTCTCTCTGTTGCCCACTGCTGAAGGGCAGTGGCATGCTCACAACCACCCCAGCCTCAACCTTCTGGGCTCAGGTGATCCTTCTGCCTCAGCCCTTCCAAGTAGCTGGAACTACAGGCATGCACCATATGCTCAGCTAATTTTTTGATTTATTGTAGAGATGAAGTCTCACCAAGTTGCCCAGGCTAGTCTCGAATCCCTGAGCTCAGGCAGTCCTCTTGCTTTGGCCTCCCAAAATGCTGGGATTACAGGCTTGAGCCCCTGTACCCGGTCAATTTATAGCTCTTAACAATCTGGATTTTTTTTTTCTCTTCTCCACTTTGTTAGAAAGAGGCATTTAATTTGATCATCTGTATCAAGGGTATCTGATTATCTTTTGATGTCTGTATCATGATCTGTGTGTCTGTGATTGCTTCTACCCATAGGTTCAACTCATTCACTATCTCTTCTCTGTAAGAAAGTTTGTATTGAAGACTTCTGTTTCCATAATGGTGTCACTTATAATGGACAGACACCTCTGCAGTCGACAATTATAAAAGCAATACAGAACATGTGAGGCAATAGATTGAAGGCATTGTAGAACAACCGACATAATTAGGGCATAATTATGATCCTTGAGAGAGGAGACGCACAAGAACGGAGCTTAAATTCTCTTTGGCTTCTTTTGTGAGGACATTTTCCAAACCACAGCACAGATACATGAAGTAAAGGAAGAAAGTGGCATTCTTACTGAACTAAGGAGGAAGAAGTCAGAATTTGGGGCAACCAAAGTGGCTAGGACTAGAGGGGCACAATTCTGGAATGGTGGAAGCTGCTGGTAGCCGGCCACGGAGGCCCACTGAACCTTAGAAATCAGGGAGGGCCGTGGACCCCGAGACCGCTAGGATGTGTTCGGGAGCTGTTGACGCCATTACCTTCCCCTCTAATATTTAGCATATTTAACCAGAAATAACTCTGATGATCTAAGCATGAGGCTCTGAAACTACAGCAGGCATGGTTAACTGTGA
>CAUYQG010282394.1:0-13967 GCA_963574415.1 Tarsius wallacei | reverse complement strand
AGGAGGGGGTAAGAAAACACGCTTAAGAGGCCACATCTGGCCAGGCTCGGTGGCTCAGTCTGTAATCCTAGCACTTTGGGTGGCCGAGGCGAGAGGATTGCCTGAGACTGCAGGTTAGAGACCAGCCCGGGCAACTTGGTGAGATCTCGTCTCTACAATAAAACAAAAAATTGGTCGGGCGTGGTAGTGTGCGCCTGTAGTTCCGGCTACTTGGAAGGCTGAGGTTGAAGGATCGCTGGAACCCGGCAGGTTCACGCTGGGGTGGCCATGAGTGTGCATGAGACTCTGACTCAAAAAAAAAAAAAGAAGCTATATCTACCCCACACCTTCCTCCTGAACTGCCTGCAGACCAGCCTGGAGACCTGGTACTAATTAAGTCCTGGAAGGAAGATCCACTTCAGCCCAGCTGGGAAGGCCCCTATCAAGTACTTCTGACCCATTGAGACCGCCATATCGATAGCAGAAAAGGTGGGGCTCATTATACAGATGTTAAGGAACCAACGAAGGACTTAGTAAGGGGAGGGAAGAAGAATGGTGGGAGGTGCACAAGGTGCCCAGAAAGCCTAATTGTGAAGTTTAATGCTTGTCAAGTTTGACCTTGTGGAGATCAAAAAAACCAGAGGCAGCTCTCACAGGTAAATGAATACCTCTGTCCTGAACACATCTCGGGTAATCAGGAACCTTCCTGTCCTAGCTGGGGGAATATATGGTGGACCATGCAGCACTAGGGGTGGACGGCTGCTACTCCTCCATTTGGAGATCCTGGAGAATGGGATCATTTACAACCCAAATGTGAAGGGTCACAAACTCTAGAAACTGAAACAGGTTTTGGAAACACCAGTGCCTGAGTAAAATGGGTTAAATATTCAGCACTTTCTTTAAGTAAGAGTGACTGCCATGCATGTGCTGCAGGGTGGCCACAGGCACAGGTAGTCCCGTCACCCCTTGGCTGGGACACTGACCCCACTGGGATGAATTGCATGATGGCTCTACACCAAGACAAGGATGCCTGGGAAAATGAGGCTTGTAAGAGCTTGTCCCTGCTTTTCCCTGCATTACAGAAGTCAGATCTGAGGGCAGTCCCCTCTTTCTCCATAGGGATGATGAACCCCACCTCCTGCCTCTCCAGGTGGAGGGAAGAGTTCAGGGAACCTACGGGAGACCTCATGACCTACACCCACATCTGAAATGTTTCTGGTGAGTCGAATGGCAACTTCTCTAACTTGCACATCCCCGAAGGGATGTTTGGCGGCATTGTGGAGGGAAAAGCCTGGCTGACTTGTTGCCATCCAACTGGACCAGGATTCGTGCGTTGGTCCAACTGGCATTCCGTCCCACATCTGAGAACACTCAGAATCCTCACTGATTTCGGAGGGCACTACAAGGGTCCTTTAACTCAAAAGTGTACATTAACTCCATAGGGGTCTCCAGGGGAGTCTCTAATAAATTCAAGGCTAGAAATTAGACAGCTGCAGGGTTTAAGTCTGCACTCTTTTGGTTGTCTACTATTAATAAAAATGTAGATTGGATTAATTACATGTATTATAATCAGCAAAGGTTTATAAACTCTACTAAAGATATTCTTTAAGGAGTGGCTGGCCAGTTAGACGCTACCAGCAGGATGGTCTAGGAGAATAGAGTAGCATTAAACATAATGTTAGCAGAGAAAGGAGGAGTCTGTGTTATGTTGGGAGGAAAATATTGTACTTTTTATTCCAAATAATACTGCCCGATGGCACTATCACTCATTAGCTAAAGGGACTTACCACTTTAGCTAATGAATTAGCTGAAAACTCTGGCATCAGTAATCCTTTCACAGACTGGTTTAAAAAATGTCTTGGAAATGGAAAGGTATAGTTGCCTCTGTCTTAACATTTCTTGTTATAGTTGCAAGAATTTGGGGCCATTGGAACCAGTGGAAACGAATCAAATAGATTTATAAAAGAGGAGGGAATTGTGAAGGACAATAAATGATCCATTTCCAGAAAATGGAGTAAGATTTGCTGACATGGCCAAAAGACAAAACAGAGGGAGGCTGGTTACAGTCACATCAATGAATTACAGACAGTAATTCATTGCTGACATGACCAAAAGACAAAACAAAGGGATGCACAGTAATAGACACATCTTGGGGAAATAAAACTTACTTAAAAATAAGAAAGCTTTGGCCGGGCGTGGTGACTCAAGCCTATAATCCCAGCACTTTGGAAGGCCAAGGTGAGAGGATTGTCTGAGCCCACGGGTTCAAGACCCGCCTGGGCAACATGGTGAGACCTCGTCTCTACAATAAATCAAAAAATTACCTGGGCGTGGTAGTGCACACCTGTAATTCTGGCTACTTGGAAGGCTGAGGCGGAAGGATCGCCGGAGCCCAGCAGGTCGAGGCTGCGGTGGCCAGGTGACAGAGTGAGACTCCAAATCAAAAAAAATGAAAGAAAGAAAGCTGAAACTCTCCGATCAAATAGCAACAAGTACTTATTTTAACTTTATTTGCTTAGGTGATGTCCGGGAAAAATTGTGACCTCTGTATTACTCAATGAGAGGAGAGGTTCACACACTAGGAAAAAAAAAGCTTGTTGTAACCACCTTGTGTGTACCTGCCCACCAGACACCTGATCTTGCAAGACCGTCATTAAAGTCTTACTTCTGCTGCACTCCATTTCTCTATGTCCATTCTTAGATTTTGGATGGGTGAGTTTGTTTCCCACAATTTATGGTCAATCTTTCTCATCTAAACTCCCACCCAAAGCCCCAGTTTATTTTTAGGCAAATCCTAGATGTAACATTTCATGTGTAAATATTCAGCATATACCACTAAAAGACAAGGACGTTCTAAAAAAATAAAACCACAAAGTTATTATCACACCTCATGTGAAGAAATTTTTATGAAATATTCAGTGTTTACCAATTTAAGACAATCGGAGACATTTCATTCCCTTGCCATTTAATTGACAAAACAGCATCATTTCTAATTGCAACTCTGTTGCGTTAACATTTTGGCTCCTGGATTTCATATCAATTGTTACTTATTTCCAGATTCTAGATTCTAGAGGCTTGATTGAATTCAGGTTTTTGTCTGGACTACCTATTAATGGCTACTTGAGTTGTTTCCATCATTACTAAAACAAATAATGCAGTGACTAAACTGGCTCGTGCATACTATTGATGTCTTTTCACATTTTTGCCAGTATATGTTTGGGATCGATCCCTAAAATGGGATTTGGGGACCCCAGATATTGATAAGACCCCTGCTGTGATTTGGGTGTTTGTCTCCACCAAACCTCCTGTTGAAGTCTGATCCTCAGTGTCGAAGGTGGGACGTAAGGGGAGGTGTGTGGGTCACAGGTCAGATCCCTCATGAATAGATGAACGACTTCCCCGGGGGGGGGGGGAGGGTTCTTGCTCCATCAGTTCTGGAGAGAGCCGGTTGTCAAAAAGAGCCTGGTGTCTCCCCACCTCACCATGTAGTCTCTGCACACCCTGGCTCCCTTTCTGCAGCCACAAGTGGAAGCAACCTGAGACCCTCACCAGAGGCAGGTACCTAATCTTGGACTTTCCAGCCATCAGAATTGTGAGCCAAATCCATCTTTTGCTCTGTAAATTGCCCAGCCTCGGATATTCCATTACAGTAACCTCAAAGGGATTGAGACAACCCCACAAAAGGACATGGTGTCTTGCCCACGGCCTCAGCAGCAGTCTATTGTCACCATCGGGACTTTTGCCAACCTGACAGCTGAGAAACAGTATCTCAGTACCCTTTCTCGGTTTGAGCAAGGCTCCATAGCTTTTCATATGATTAAGTGGGCCATGCGGATTTAAGAAAAAATAAACAACTTTAGAATACTTTTAAGGCCTATTATGGTGGCTCAAACCTATAATCCCAGCATGTTGGGAGGCTAGGGCGAGAGAATCACATGAAGACAGGAGCAACTTGCCTAGGCAACTCTAAAAAAAAAAAATTGGTTGGGCGTGGTGGTGCATACCTGCAGTCCCATCTACTCTGGAGACTGAGGTGGGAGGATCACTTGAGCCCAGGAGTTTGAGGCTACCATGAGCTACGGTGGTGCCACTGCATTCCAGTCTGGGTGACAGTGCAATACCCTGTCTCAAAATAAATTAAAGTTTTTGACTTAAGGAAAAGTTGCTAAGCTAGTAGAGTTCCTGCAGTACCCCACACCCAGATTCCCCAACTGTTAATTAACATCTTACATTACTAGGGCACATTCGTGACGACTCGTGATACAGTATGGATACATAACGATTACCTGAACTCCATACTTTATTCAGATTTCATTCATTTTCTCTAGTATCCTTTTTCTGTTCCAGGATTCCAAGAGCTCATACCCCATTCACTCATCATGTCTCCTTAGCCTCCTCTGGTCTGTGACAATTTCTTAAGACTTTTCTAGTGTTCAGCGATGGTGATGTTTTTGAGGCGTACCTGTCAGGCACCTTTTTAGCTTGTCCCTCAACCTGGGTTTATCTGATGTGTTTCTCATGGTTTCTGCATGGAGGATGACAGGGGTTAAGTGTCATTCATCTGAAAGATACACACTGTCAACATGAGTCACCACTGCTGTTGACCATGATCACTGAGGTTGTATTGGACAGGTTCCTCCCTATAAAGTTACCTGCCCCCCGAGCCCCGCTTCTCTATACATACTGGACACATGTGCAGCGTTTTTAGAGCTGTTAACCTGAAGCCCTGAAAACCCAACAGTGACTAGAGTGCAGCACTTCTGTACAGTACTTCTGTACCTCTTGTCCTCTGGTGTTTAGTCTTCATTTTCAATCCTTTACACAGGTTAGTGCCTTTCCTCTCCATGGGCCTGTGCGGGTCTATTATCTCTTGACACTGAGATTAGCCATCAATGCTTTAAGATTAGGATTTGTCATATATCTGATTTCCAGCTTCTCCCAAAAAATTGGTAAAGGTGAAAACATCGCCACACTTTCCCCTGAAGTGAGATGGAACTTTAGAGGGGCCTGTCCTCCTGGTTCATTACGGTCCTCAGCCAGCCTGCTTCTCTCCTTTGATTGCTCCTCTGTCCCTAAAGGCATCTGAGTGTGCAACCCCTGGTGAATGGTGAAGTGGGAAGATTGAGCGTAGATGAATTATAGAAGCTTGGAAGGGCCACGTGCACATGTGCACAGGGACCACTGGCAGGCTGACTTTCCTGGTAGGGCTGGCGGTCAAGCAGCTGCCAAAAGCCTTCCTTGGGTTTTACTTACTTTCTTAAAAATAAAATGAAAACACCAATAAAAACCTGGCTGTTACATCTTACAGATGTCTGTGTTGTGGTAGCTAGTGTGGATAAACACTATCTAAGAGACCAGGCTGGGCATGGCAGCTCATGCCTGTAATCTCAGCACTGAAGGAGGCCAAGGCTGGAGGATCTTTTGAGCCCAGGAGTTCAAGATCAGAGTTGAGATGGTGAGGCCCCATCTCTTTTAAAAAAAAAAAAAAAAAAGTCAGATGTGGTGATGCACACCTATATTCCCAGATACTCGGAAGGTTAAGGCTGGAGGATCACTTGAGCACAGGAGGTCGAGTTTGCAGCGAGTTATAGTCGCACTCCTGGGCAATGGCCTGTCTTAAAAAAAAGAGACAGACATAAACTCCAGAGGTAAAGGGCAGTATGGTGTTGCTGCAATTTGCTACCCCCTACGCATGCTGGGGTTCCACTTTGTGGTGGCCTTGACTGCTCTGGTAACCTGGGCTGGGTTTTAAGTTCAGGCCCTAAGGGTCCTGATGCTCATGGTGTTGGGATGAATGCATCCAATAGTTTCTCTCCCCCTTCTTCCAAGCTCCTCCTCCCCACCAAGCTCATCCTTGTGTCCATCTAAATATCTCCTTTTGATTCAAGAGTCTTCAGCTTTTCTTTCACATGAAGAACCTGTCCCTTTTCAGTCTTTGTGGAGTTAGGAGAGGGTATTGATGGCTTTTCCCACTTTTGCTGAAGGAGCATCTTGGAAGGCGACTTTCCTATTTGCTTGTCATCTATCCCTAAATATCAGGCACACCTTGTTGCATCATCTTGGGTTTGGATTTTTAAGGTCTCTGGATTTCAGCTTTCATCTTGTAAAATGATTCACTTAAACCAGGGCCACAGAAGGTGGACATTCACATTAAATTTGTAGATGTTGGTGCCATTTACGAGTAAGATAGTTCCTTTATGTCCTATGTATCCTACAGTCTCAGTTATCAATATTTTTAGCTCCCTTCAATAGACATATAGAGATTACAGGTTATCATTTTTTTAGTAGTCTTGCTGGGAGAAGTCCCATTGGGTGATTTGCGTTCCATATAATGACCAACATTTCTTGGCTAATCCAATTACAGAACAGACAACTCTGTGGGGAGATAACTTAGGCCAAATTCAGATGCAGTTAGCTGACCTGCCCATGTGGACAAGACATTCATCCTCCTTCTGCTTGACAAAGCCGAACAGAAATGCAGTATCTACATTAGGAGAGCTGATCCCAAATAGCTCCTTTTAAAATTAAAACTTATGGGTATCCTTGCTGCGCCAAAAGCTAAGAAGTCTGCTTCAGAGTAGCCATCAGACTCTGCAGGGTTTACACACGAGCAGCAAGGCCCTGACACTGCTAAGGACACTGGGTCCAGTTTTCAGACACACATTCCATGGGCTGTTTTGCAGTGGCTGGACAGGGTTGTGACATCTTTCACACATTTTTCAGTCCCAGACACAACTTTTTATCCAAAAAGCCAAATCTTTAAACAGAGCAGAATCAACCAGCTATTGAAAGACCCTACAGTTGGTCAAGACTTAAGGGTTTTATTGTTTAACCAGAAAATGAGGATGGCTGGGGTAAAGTGCTGACCTCTGGAATCTTATAATCTCAAATACTTTCAGGCTCAGGTTTTTGTCTCCTTTTTTTTTTCTTTGAGTTGGAGTCTCACTCCGTCGCCCAGACTGGAGTGCAGTGGCCGCTCCCATCCACCGCAGCCTCGACCTGCTGGGCTCCGGCGATCCTTCCGCCTCAGCCTTCCAAGTAGCTGGAAATACAGGCGCGCGCTACCACACCTGGCTAATTTTTAAAATTTATTTATTGTAGAGATGAGGTCTCACCAAGTTGCCCAGGTGGGTCTCGAACCCACGGGCTCAGGCAATCCACTCACCTCAGTCTCCCAAGGTGCGGGATTACAGGCTGAGCCACCGAGCCCAGCCTCTCCTTCTAACAATGCCTCTTCAGACAATAAAACCCTGAGTGCCGCTGATGTTATGCTGGAAGGCTTATCTCACCAACTCCAAATATTGTTCTGCAGCTAGAGGGCTGAAGCCCAGGAGTGAAAAAATTGAAGTGCTATGGTGAAGAAAAGACAGAAATGTATCATCAACGCTGCCAGTGTGTCCAATTAGAATGCAGCTCTGCAGTCAAGGTTATTAGCTCTGAAAGCCCAGTTACCATAACATACTGTAATATCTCATTTATATAAAACTCAAGAAAATGCAAATTAATCTATAGTGACACAAAGCAGAGCAGCGGTTATGTGGGGATGAAGAACAGGACAGCAGGAAGGAAGGGTTGCCTAGGGGTTCAGGGAAACTTCTGGCAGGGAAGAGTATGTCTATTATCTTGAATGTGGTAATTAATGGTTTTGGGCTATCCCATGCCAAAGCCGTCAAAGTGTGTATCTTAAATATGTGCAGCTTACTGTATGTCAATTAGGCTTCAATGATTTCTTTTTAGACTAACAACTCTGTAGGTAAAGGAACCATACCACACTTTTGTTTAGCATGAAGGATTCTCCCTCTCTTACTCTCTGAGGCTACATGAAAGGGTAAAATGTAGCATGAGTTTCAGAGTGGTCTGGACACAGCGAGCTGCTTCCTTGAGCGTGAGGGGTCCATGGCATCAGGGCAGGGCCAGCTTTTCACACATGCCATGCCCAATGTCTGTTGAGTGGTGACTGGGGCCACCAACTCTGCTAGCCTAGTTGGGCTTTAGGGCTACGCGGCAGTGAATGAAGGTACAAATAAACGCTGGTAACATTTTAAACATTTATTGTTTTTCCTTTTTTTTTTGTTGTTGCTGTTGACTTGTTCTCGAGATGGCTACAACACCAGACAGAACAGTGTCCTCATGTCTCCCGGCTGGCAGGGCTGCACTTCTTCAAACAGCAAGAACTGCTTTGGGCTTCCCTCCGGCCTCATCCCCAGTGAAGTCCAATAATCTCCACATGTTTTTCGTAAAATGCAGTTAGCCCTGTAAACATTTTCCCTCCACACTGTTATTCTCTCATATCTGTGGGTGAATACTTCACTAAGAAAAAAAAATCCTAAAAAACAAAAACTTCTACATTTATTCCTCCCCCACCCCCACCCCCAGTTTCGGCTCTTCCCTCCGAGGCCCATGGCAACTCGACATGGCGAAAGTTGATTTAGACTGGACAGGGTCAGGTCTGGCCACGCATGACTTCTGACCCCGGCAGGTCCTGGGATCACCAAAGTGACCACAATATAGAGTAACAAGCCCTGCCTGCTTCCTCCTCGTCCGAACAGCTGGTGGGACATTTTCTACTCACTTGCATTAAAAGGAAGGAAGAAGGAGGGAGAGAGGAGAGGACAGAACACGAGAAACCCTAACAGACAACCCTGACCCTTTGCTTCCAACGCAGCTATTTAATCCACCTGAATTCCCACAGCTTCCCTAAGTACATGTTTTTTCACAGAAAGCTCGCACTTTGTTTCTGTGCACACGTGCTCTGGCGCATGTGTGCGTGTGTGTACGTGTGCGTGCACGTGTCATTTGCTACCAGGCGAATGTTTCAGTTCTGGTTTCAGTTTAGTTTTCCTTTTTTTTTTCTTTTTTATTTTCTTAAAATTATTTTTCTTTTGAGAAACAAGTTCATCAGGAAACCAGCTCCCCTCCCGCCACGCCGGACAGGCCGCAGCCAGGTGGTGCCCAGGGCTTTTTTAAACCGCGCTGATTTTCCCTCACACCCCAAACAGGAACTCCACAGGATGGCCTCGGAAGCTGGAGTCTCTCCTGTCTGGCGGGACACCCTGCTGGCGGTGAAGGCCTCCTCTGCCACAACGGAGGTTTCTGATTGTGGGACACAGTCTGGTTTTTGTTTTCTTCCTGTCTTCTAATGAAAAAAGACATTCCTGACAAAAGAGATAAGAGTCAGTAACTGAGCTCCAAAAGACAACATTTTAAAAAAGCTGGCTCAGGACAGCATTTCTGCACTGCCCCAGGCACCTTGTTCTGGACTTAGTGGTAAGAACTCAGTAAATGTTTTTTTTAAAAAGAGCCTTCACTTGTGGTTTCAAGGGAGCTACTACTTGAATGCAGCCCATCTGCAGCATTTCTGCCGCCAAGTGTACTGTGGAAATGGACAACACACAAGGGAGCGAGCGGACAGCAGGTCCAGGCCTCCTGCTCCAAACTGGCCGGAAAAACCCCACTCGGGCTGTTTAAGTGGGGGCTTCTTGTAAGATTTCACTTTGAAAGGAGGCTTCGCCTACTTGAAACACCACTGACTCTGACTCTACCAGAAGGATGCTGTATTAAACAGAGCCTGACACACAGTAAGGGCTCAATACATATCGGCAATGCGATCTAAAGCTGTCCACAAATAATCCTGAGGCACATCGACATCAGTTATCACAGACACCACGCAAAGCCTGGCGATCCCAAATGGTATTATTACTCGTTAAAAACCACATTGTATAAATAATTGTAGGTGTGGCAAGGCCCTGCCTAACATCCTTTCCCCAGCTAACGCATCTATCCCGGAAATGCCGCGAGTGTTACGGACTCACTGAGAGCTGCCTGCTGGGGGAAGAAGCTCTCCTTCAGACACGGGGGTGGGCTGGGGGGGCAGGGGGAGCCCTTCTCCACTCATCAAGAAACTGGCACCCACATTCCACACTCAGTCCTTTCCTTCCTCAGCTTCCCGCTTGATTTCAGGAGTTAGGAGACGGGAAGCACATGGAAAAAACAGGATCAGGATTCAGCCAAGGACGCTGCCCCTTCCAGTCACAGGCTGTGCATCCCTGACCGAAGTGCCAAAGCACTCCCGATCCAAGACTGCGAGCCAACAAGAATGCTCCAAGGAGATGCTCAGTGGGGCATTGTGGGCTTCGGATCTTTGGATTAGGGATGCTCAGCTGGTATGTATCTGCAAGTATTCCAAGATCTAAAAAACCCAAAATACTTCTGGTCCCAAGGATTTGGGGTAAGGGATGTCCAACCTTACCCAAGAGTTTACTCTCCTAGGAGGCAACTCTCTGTCTTCTTGTCCTGGCCAAAACCTGGCATTTCTTGAGTCCCCAGATCCAGAAAAGAAAAATCCAAAGACAAAAAATCCCTGGCATTCACATCTTAAAAGCAATATGCATAAGCTCTTGTTCACTGAATCTGGAAGGCCAGTTTTTGGAGATTTGGCCATGTATCACAGTTAACTTTAGGTCAGCAGTGTTTTCATCAAAGTAGCCAAGTCAAAAATACCTTTTTTGTTTGTTACCATATACACTTACCATCCTAGAAGTGTCTGTAAGGGGAAGAGAGAAGGAGTTTTTTTAATGCATTCTGCAACAGTTACCTTCTTATGAAGGTAAAAATGGCATAAAAGTGGTACTCAGAGGCACTGACAATTTCCTGGCTGCCTTGGTCCAAGAAACCCAGGGCACTATATATCCCAGCTGCTCAGCACAGTTGAACTGTGAAGTCCTTCCCCTACTCTAACTGCAGGACTAGTCCCATGACAGGCATTTGAGTCTATTCACATCCCCAAGCATCACCGACAGCCTGGGGAAAAGCTGGGAATGACAAGCCACTCACCTGGGTGACAGGCACAGTGCAGGAGTGAGAGCTATCGAAACAACCTGGTGAAGTCTCGCAAGGCCCAGCAAACTTGCTTACATTCCTCGGCACTAGGAAAGAAAAGGGAGGTTGGTCCTTGTCTGAGGAGAAAGACAGAACATGCTGGAAAGTCACCACAACACTGAGGCACACGGAGAACTGTCCAGTTCTGCTAGGAGCTCTCCATGGTCTCTTGATCCTGTTTCAGACCTTTCTGTAACTCTGAATAAAAATTAACTATTATCTAATAATTATAAGGTTGTTGGTCCTTATAGAGTAGACTCTGGAGACAACCTGCCTCGATTTTTGAATATTGGCTCCGCTGGGTCCTTGGGCAAATTACCAATCTTTTCTGTTTCCTCATTTATTACCTATCGCATGCATTTTTTTTTAGAGTCAGGGTCTCACCCTGTTGCCCAGGTTGGAGTGCAATGACACAATCACAGCTCACCGCAACCTCAATCCACAGGGCTCAGGCGATCCTTCCAACTCAGCCTTCCAAGTAGCTGGGACTACAGGTACACACCACCTGACTGATTTTTTTTTGTGTGTGTGGTAGAGATGGGGGTCTCACTATGTTGCCTAGGCTGGTATTATTAATGCTGTTTTGAGAATCTGATTCATTCATATATGGAAAGTAAACAAAACAGTATTCAATACACACAGGCAGCGACAGCAACACTTGGCTAAAATTCTGACATAAATACTTGGAAACCAGAGTTCCTAAAGAAAAAAGCAACCTAAGGCTCTCATCATTGCAACTCTATGAGTTCACGAGGGAGTCTGGTTTCCTCATTCTCTTCCAAAGGTAGGTTTTGTTTATAAAGCCCAGTCTAGCTACCAAGTCTCTATCAGTCATTGATTTTCCAGTTGACAGGCTGCTCAGGGTTTCTTCCGGCAAGAGGAGTAGGGTAGGGAAAGGGATGAAGTGCGTAGAACTGGAGCAGGACTACGCAGAACCAGGTCCTCAGGCAAACCCTGAGATGCCTTGGTGGTGCAAACAGCTCCCAATAGTCATCTGACCCTGTTTTCTCAAAAGGCCTCCCCTCCTTGTCCAAAACCATCACCAAAAACCAGCTTTTGCTACATGAGCGTAAGGCTAAGCTGAAGTGGTAGAAGATGAAGCAGTTCCTAATATGCCCACCCTTCCCTGTCCCCAACCCCTGGCTCAGAAACTCAGGGACCAGGCGACAGCCTTAGACACAATGTGGAAGGACGCTCACTTTCCATCACGCAGTGGCTAAAATCAGGAAGGAAACTGCTCAGCGGTCTGACAGAAACTCAGGTGAGATTCCAGCTCTCCCCACCTGCTATGAGAAACCTCGTGAAGAGCCTTGATTCAGCCCCATGACTAGATTCAACAGAACATTCTAGAAACTTTCTTCTAGTCTCTCTCCATCCTAAAAATGTAATGAAAATGATGAAAGTTTTACTGGCATTCTGCCATTTCCTCTTTGTGGATTTAACAAGCTACAATTAAAGTGTTCCATTTCTCAGTCTATTTCTAAATCTACACTAACTGTCCAGGAGGCAGCCAGGGTAGGCAAGCCCAGATCACTCATGCTCCCAGTGTCAGGAAGTAGGAAGATCTGTACCCCAAGAGAAGCAACAGTGTGGTGTGTCATCCCAAGATCCCAGGGTGATAAGAAGCCCTGGCAATTAGGACAGGCTGGAGACTTAGATTCTTTTTCTTTCCTAATGTCTTAAATGTTTAAAAGTTGTACTCTTCTTTAACCAGAACTTGGTTTAATCTGGAAGAGAAATGACAACTCCATAGCCTCTTCTGTGGTGCATGGAAAAAAGTATCGAAACCTAAATGCTGCACAGGAAAACTAGTAAGACAGGGTAAATCGAGGGACGGGCCACAGCATCTCCAATCAGTTCAGCTTCTGCCCCAACCCTATCAGTAACTACTCTGGTGTGTCAGAAGCTTCTGCCCAATGTTTAACTGAAGTGTCTTTGGTGGGGAAGCCCAAAGATATGGATCGAAAAGTTCCCTGAACGCTAGAACTAGAGTCACACATCATGTAAAGATGTTTTGGTCAACGATAAACTGCATATATGACAGTGGTCCTACGAGGTTTTAATGGAGCTGGAAAACCTCTATGGTCTAGTGTCTTTGCTGATGAAGCCATGGTAACACTGTAGCATAATGTGTCACTCACAGGTGTGTGGTGATGCTGGTGTAACAAACCTACTGTGCTGCCAGTCATATAAAGAGATGTCACACATAATTATCTACAGCATACATTACTTGATAATGACTATGTTACTGGTTGATGTATTTACTATACTACATTTTTTAATCATTATTTTAGACTGTATTCCTTCTATTCACAAAGAAAAAAGTTAACGGTAAAACAACCTCAGAAGGCACTGACATCATAGGAGATGACAGCGCCATGCGTTGCTGCCCTTGAACGAGATGTGAAGGTGGAAGATATTGATAATCCTGACCCTGTGCAGGCCTGGGCTAATATGTGCGTTTGTGTCTTCGTTTTCAACAAAAAAGTTTTTTGTTGTTGTTGGGTTTTCTTTGAGCCAGGGTCTCACTCTGTCATCCAGGCTGGAATGCAGTGGCATGATCATAACTCGCTGCTGCCTCAACCTCTTGGGCTCAGGCGATCCTCCCACCTCAGTCTCCCCAAGTAGCTGGGACTACAGGCATGTGCTGCCATGCCTGGCTCACTTTTCAATTTTTCTGTAGAGATGGGATCTCGCTATGTTGCCCAGACTGGTCTCTAACTCCTGAGCTCAAGCAATCCTCCACCTTGGCTTCCCAAAGTGCTGGGATTATAGGCTTATGCCACCACATGCCCAGCCTAAAAAAAGTTTTAGAACTAAAATCAATTATAAA
Source organism: Tarsius wallacei (assembly GCA_963574415.1). Lineage (NCBI taxonomy): Eukaryota > Metazoa > Chordata > Mammalia > Primates > Tarsiidae > Tarsius > Tarsius wallacei. The sequence goes on along the minus strand of CAUYQG010282394.1, from coordinate 277 downwards.
TCTTAAGAATAGAAAAAAGCAGCCGGGCTCGGTGGCTCAGCCTGTAATCCCGCGCTTTGGGAGGCTGAGGTGAGTGGATTGCCTGAGCCTGAGGGTTCGAGACCCGCCTGGGCAATTTGGCGAGACCTCATGCTCCCAGTGTCAGGAAGTAGGAAGATCTGTACCCCACGAGAAGCAACAGTTTGGTGTGTCATCCCAAGATCCCAGTGTGATAAGAAGCCCTGGCATTTAGGACAGGCTGGTTTCTTAGATTCTTTTTCTTTCCTAATTTCTTAAA
>CAUYQG010282390.1:0-16115 GCA_963574415.1 Tarsius wallacei | reverse complement strand
AAAATTTCTGTTACAATTCTTGCCGTGTCTCAGTCGCACTAAGAACTAGTCACTCATTTCAGGTGCTCAGGAGACACACGTGCATGTGACTCAAGGCTGCCACTGTAGTGAGCAGTGCAGATAGGGGCCACTTCAACCATCACAGAGCGCCCTACTGGACAGCTCCGGTACACAAGGCCTGTAAAGCTGTGAACCTAAATGAGACCACCTGGAGCACCAGCGCTCAACTTGGCTGCTCTCTGGAACCACCATGGGATTCCAGTACAAAATACTGATACCCAGCCCTCACCCTGAGATGTGATGTCAGTTGGTCTGAGTGCCTCCTGAGCATCCAGAGTTTAAAAGCTCCCCCGGTGAGCCTAGTATGCAAGCCACACTGAGAAGCTCTGGTCTAGGGACAAAAGTGCAGAGTGAGAGGAGAAAGGGACCAGGGGCACCCCAACCTTCAGAGTAGGGCAAATGAGGAAACGCGGCCAGCAAAGGAGGCTGAGCAGAAACAGCCACTGAGGTGGGAGGGAAGCCAAGAGCATACAGGCCCTGACAAAGAGAAGGTTTCCAGGAAAGTGGTCCTGTGATCTTGCTAGTCCAAGTGTGAGCCTCAGACCAGCAGCATCAGCATCACCCAAGGGCTTGAAGAAATGTGAACTTCAGGCCCCAGCCAGACGCTCTGAGCCATAATCTGCACGTAGTCAAGATCCCAAGATGATTGGTATGCTCATCAAAGTTTGAGTCAAGTAACCACCAGATTTGGCAACGTGGTGGTCATTGGTGATCTTGGCAGAGCAGTAGAGTGAGGGACGGGGCAGAAGCTGCATGGGAATGGGATGAAGAACAGAGGATGAGAAGGTGGGGCTGGTAGAGAAAGCAGGCTCAGGACACTGCCCCTAAGGAAAGATGTGTGCACTCTGTGGCAAGAGAGGAAAGGATAAGATGCCAGATTTGCGGTGGGAACATGACCTACTTCTCAAAGTTCGGGTGAGCTAAGCTGGGGAGGGGGACAGGAGGCTGGACTTGTCTCAGAGTTGCCTGGGCAATGATGAGGCGTGGCAGCGGGAGGTAGGGGATGGCTGGCACCTCTCTAAGATACAGTCCCTCTCTCCAGGACCCCCAGCGGAGCCTCTGGAGCCCACAAGGCCACTCCCCACACTCCCCGTTCGCAGGATCCACTCACCATCAGAGAGGAAGCACGAGCGCCAGCCCAGGCCCCCTCGGCCGCCCCGTGGGGACAGGCCGTCTACACCAGGCGCCAAACCCAACATCTGTGATGGCAACTTCAACACAGTGGCCCTCTTCCGGGGCGAGATGTTTGTGTTTAAGGTAGGGCCAGTTGACTGGTGCCACCCAAGTGGCTCCAGCCTCTTGCCCTCCGTCCCTTCCACCATGCCGGGGGAAGCACCTGCTCTGGGACATGGCTGCAATGGGGCTTGGACAGGAGCTGGCCCAGTGGTTATGCATGGGGTCTCTTCCTGGTGCTGCCAGGTAAATCGCCTTGCTTCCAAGAGGGAGGAGAGAGATGGGCGGATCCTGCACCTTCCCAGGGATTAACACTGAGGGAAAGTGCTGAAGACTGGCTCCTGGTCTGGGACCTTGAGCAAGTCACCTCCCTTTCTTCATCTGAAACCTGGGGGAGTCATTCTTAATAACAGAGTGTGTGAAGATTAGATGGGTGTCTGGCCATGAAGAGGCAGGCTTGGAGTGGGGGCTGGCCAGGCTGACTCTAACTCCAGTGCCCACTAGGGTCTGGAGGTTACTACTGGCCAGGACACACCTTGTCATCTGTCCCATACCTGTCACTTCAGCCATGGGTTACCTGTGCAGCAACCTCCTTGGGTACTGCAGGTTGGTTCTTGGGAGCAGATTCTGAGACTGTGTGTGGAATGCAGGATTTTGATTAGAGAATACCTTTGGATCTGTGGGAAGGAGAAGGAAGTGAGCCAGGGAAGCGGGAGAGGCTGAGCATCTGTGCAACCCATTGCAGACTTGGCTGCCCCCACAGGGAGCTCTGAGGCCGTAATGACCTGTCAGAGTCACACGGCGTTGGGCCCCAAATGGCTGGCACCTCACATCCCCGACCTCACTCAGCATTGGATGAGGAAGAGCATGAACTTGGAGAGGCTCTCTGAGCTGAGACCATCTCCATAGGGGCTGACGGTGGAAAACTGCCTGCCGGCTGCACTCTGGATGCCAAGGCAACATGCCCTTCCCTGAGGGGATCTGGGCAGCAGGTCTCTGTCACACCGGATGGCTGAGGAGGACCACCTCACTCCTTACATGGGGCTCTCCCCGGCAAGCTTCAAGCACTGAGCAAGGAGGACGAGGCAGTGTGGGTCAGCTGCAGCCTGACCTCTCACTAAGTGGTTCCAGCCAAGTTATTTGGCCTTTCTTAAGACTCTGTGTAGCTCAGATCAACTTTACAGAGTCACGAAAGTCAAAATAAGGTTTAAAAAACTGGGTGTGAAAGTGCAAAATACCTTTTAAAAGCACTAACTTCTGTGCCATCTTTCTTTCACGAATCACATATTCCTTTTTCTTCTTCTTCTTTTTTTTTTTTTAGAGTTGGGGGTCTCACTCTGTCATCCAGACTGGAGTGCAGTGGCATTATCACAGCTCACTGCAACTTTGACCTCCTGGGCTCACGCGATCCTTTTGCCTCAGCCTCCTAAGTAGCTGGGAATACAGGCGTGTGAACCATGCCCCACTAATTTTTTTATTTTTTGTAGAGATCGGGTCTCACTATGTTACCCAGGCTAGTCTTGAACTCCCAGACCCAAGCAATCCTCCTGCCTCAGCCTCCCAAAGTCCTGGGATTATGGATGTAAGCCATCATGCCCAGCCTAGTTCCTTCTGCACACATTTTTCTTCGATCCAACTGAACTGTTCATAGGCAAGCCTGGGTCTTATCCCCACTTACACACAAGAAAACTGAGGTCCTGGGAGGCTACAGGCCTTGCCTATACTGCTTATTGGCCCAGGGTTGTGGTAGGGACAAAGCACCAGTCAGAAGAGGCTGTTTTTATTGGATCTTGGTCTATTTAGCAGCCATATAGTCAACATGGACTATGTGCCCCATACTGTTCTGGGCACTGTGCCCAGACTCTCTTATCTGATCCTCCATTATTACCCACATGTGCAGGTGGGGCCCTATAACTGGAGGTAGCTGAATTCACACCCAGATCTTGAGGGAATTCTCACAGTTGACTTCCCTGATCCTTACCCTGATGGATGGAGCCAGCCCCATGAAAGACACTCTGCCCACCCCATGCTTTCCAGCCTGCCTGGCTGATGTCAGTGACGCTCTGCTGCCCTCGTGTGGCCACTCCAGGCCTCAGTACCATCCTTTCCAGCTCCCTCACCCTTCCTGTCCCACGCCAGGCCGGTCTGCTGTCTGCCTCATGGTCTGCCAGGTAGCAAGAGCCGTCAGGAGCTTCAGTGGAGAGAATTACAGCAGCTCCCCGTCTTCCTCACAGGACTTTAAAAGTTAAAGCAGCAAAGAGATGGACCCCATGGGAGGTTGCAAGACTGGGATCAGGGGACGGTGTCAGGTTGTTGAGGCCTAAGCCCCAGGGCTGAGATCACTGGTTCAGAGGCAGGGCGTGATATGCCTCTTTCTCCCCACTTTCCCCTAGGATCGCTGGTTCTGGCGCCTGCGCAATAACCGGGTACAAGAAGGCTACCCCATGCAGATTGAGCAGTTCTGGAAAGGCCTGCCTGCCCGCATAGACGCAGCCTACGAAAGAGCTGATGGGAGATTTGTCTTCTTCAAAGGTAAGGGAGCCTGTGCTGTGGGACCTGGAACAGTTCTCTGCCCTTCTGGGGTTCTCTTTTGTTCCCAGCTAAATTGGAGGAGGTGGGTAGGAGGCAGATATACCCCGAAGGCCCCTCGACCCAAATTAAACCTGAGGACAGATTCCTGCATGCATGTGACGCACATGCATGCAGGAAATCAAGTTCGGAAGTGATTATTATGGGTCTGTATGTGCCAAGGTTGGTGGGTGACAAGTTTCACCCATGTGAAGCAGGGATAGAACAGGAATTGAAGACCACCCAGTACTTTGTGAAAGGCCATCCTGTCGGTTCTGTAAGAATCCAGAGGGAGGTGTTGCACAGGCTGGGAAGGTCAGAGGAAGGCGAGGGAGGGAGCTCACATGCCCACTCTGTGGGTCTGGCACTGTGCTAGGGCGTTTAACAATGATTATCTCGGCTTGAGCCAGGCTCAAGATGGGTGGGATACAGACAGTCAGTGAGAAGGAAAGCGACCTGGAGGGAGAGGATGCCTTGGGGAATGGGGCAGTGGGGGGACATCAGGGGCTTTCGAAGAGCTTAGCATACCCGCCTCACAGCCATGGGGGCCCTGCCTCGGAGAGCCGTGAGAAGGGACCCAGAGAGGTCATTTGGGGCAAATCCTGATTGTCAGGCTAGAGCTGGAAATTCTGAATGTTCTGAGAAGCAGAGAGTTGTGGCGCAGGCAGTAGGACGGCAGGGCAGAGGCAGGGTAGCCACTTCTGGGGTGGTTCTGGAAAGCACCATCCATGAGGCCCCAACCAGGGAAAAGCCGTGCAGCTGGAGGGCAGGTGACAGCTGTGAAGAGACTGAGCCTCCTAAGCAGCTGAATATCGAGAGGAGAAGGAAAGAGAAGGTCAGAGATGAGGCTAGGCTTATTGCTGGGGACCCTAGGAGACAGAAAGGTGCTGAGGAGGGAGCCCCGGAGGTGCAGGCGAGGAGCTCTGGGAAGCCGACGGGGAGCTGCCTGGAGGTCAAGGGGAGCCAGGGAACCTGGGTCTGGTGCTCCAGTCTCGTGGGAGAGCCACAGAGCTGTGTGTCGCCAGCAGCAGGTGGGGGGTGTGGTGGTGTGTGCGAAGTCAGGAGAGGGGCTGAGATCCCCGGAGGGGAGGGAGGAGAAGTCGGGATGAAGAGAAGAGGGTAGGGCATGGGGTCCGGGTGGCCTGGGGCAAGTTGCCCAGGGTCTGTGCCTGGCTTCCAGCTCCTCGCCCCGCCAGCCTCTGCCTGGGCCGAGGGGCTGGGGACCGAGCAGACCTGGGGTCCTCTTTCCCCGACACCCTGAAGATGGGCAAGCAGCACTAGCCACCAGCTCTGGCACTGAGTGCCCGGGGAGGTCTGATCCTAGGTTTCTTTCCACCACAGGCGACAAGTACTGGGTGTTTAAGGAGGTGACGGTGGAGCCTGGGTATCCCCACAGCCTGGGGGAGCTGGGCAGCTGTCTACCCCGGGAAGGCATCGACACGGCTCTGCGCTGGGAACCTGTGGGCAAGACTTACTTTTTCAAAGGCGAGCGGTACTGGCGCTACAGTGAGGAGCGGCGGGCCACAGACCCTGGCTACCCAAAGCCCATCACTGTGTGGAAGGGCATCCCACAGGCTCCCCAAGGGGCCTTCATCAGCAAGGAGGGATGTACGTAAGCGCCGGGCTGGGCAGTGGGGGGCGGGGGGGCTGGTTTTATGTGGTCCTCATCAGTGCCCACGGACAGCCTCTCAGGGCATCCAGGTTTGAGGAACCACCTGGGGCCACACAGCTTGATCTGTTCACTTCATCATAATCACGGAGAGCCAGCCTGTGTGTGGGGGGCGGGGGAGGCTGGGGATGTGGCAGCGAACAAGACTTGCACAGCTCCCAGGCTAGTGGCAGAAAACAGCAAGGTGGCAACAAATGCTACAGGGGAAATAAAGTCGTGAGAGCAGTAGCCAGCAGGGGCCATGTCAGAGTGCTGGGAAGGGCCCTCCAAGGAGCATCACTGGTGAGAACGCTCACAACCATAAGGGCAGGGCTGTGATTTGTTGGCTGTCTCGTGTACCTGATGCTTTACACACAGTCTCCCTTTTTGGGAAGCCCAGACACATGTGACATCAAGGACCTTAACCAGTGAAAGTCCCAGCCAGGGTGAGGAGCCAGCCAATGGGGAGTCTGAACGAGCTGCTTTGCTGACTGGCTGGGCTGATAAGACGGATGTCGGAGCCTCGGGGTAGCTGCCAGCTCCTGCCCCAGAAGGGTCCCAAAGACCCTGCATCTGGGTTGGGTTGTATGCCAAGACAAAAAAAACCCATCATTGCAAAGGTAGTGTCTACCGTCAGCAGCAGGAGAAACCTCGCTCGCTTCCTCCCTTGGAGCTGGAGCTGGACTGGACAGGTGCTAGAGCTGTGGACACAGGGGTGCCCAGGCCTTAGTCGGGGGCTTAATGGGACCCACATGGGGGGCCTGTGGGCACAGTGTGACAGAGCTGATCCCAGAATCAGGAGGGTTCTGCCTGGGAGGCAAAAACTGGGTCATGTCCCAGTTCTTCCTAAAGCCCCTGGTGGTTTCTCAGGGCCTTCGGGTGACGGGGGGCCCGCTCCAGATCCGGAGGGCCCCTCTCCGCAGCCATGCTGTTTGCCGGCCCGTGTCATCTTGCTCCATGACTCGGCCAAGCACTGCACCCCCACCGCCAGCCCTCCAGCAGGCTGCTCCCTTCTGACACACCTGCGCCACCTCCCCATCATGGAGCCCGTGTCCTCCCTCTCACACTGCCCCGAGCAGGTGCCAGAAGGGCCGGGAGTAGTGATGCTGGGCCGTGTTTCTACAGATTACACCTACTTCTACAAGGGCCGGGACTACTGGAAGTTTGACAACCAGAAACTGAGCGTGGAGCCAGGCTACCCACGCAACATCCTGCGAGACTGGATGGGCTGCAACCAGAAGGAGGTGGAGCGGCGCAAGGAGCGACGGCTGCCTCAGGATGACGTGGACATCATGGTGACCATCAATGACATGCCAGGCTCTGTGAACGCCGTGGCCGTGGTCATCCCCTGCATCCTGTCGCTCTGCATCCTGGTGCTGGTCTACACCATCTTCCAGTTCAAGAATAAGGCGGGCCCTCAGCCTGTCACCTACTATAAACGGCCGGTCCAGGAGTGGGTGTAAGCAGCCCAGAGTCCTCTCCATCCACTCGGTCTGGCCGGCCAGACCCTTCCTCACCAGGGTCTGAGGGGCAGCTCTGGCTACTGCCCACCAGGGCCAGCAGGGCCCTTGGCCCAGGTCGTACAGCTGAAGTGGTGGGTGCACTGGCCCTGGCTGAACACAGGCAGGAAGTAACAGGGGCTGTGCCCCAGGGTAGCTGTCTGGTGCCCAGCTGCCAGCCTTCTGTCCTGGGTGAACCGCTCTCTACTTGAGGGAACAGGCCAGGTCCCATCAGGAGTCAAGGCCCACGCCAGGAGGAGCCTCCATGGTCACTGCATCCTGTGGTGTCTAGAGGCACCACGACTCCATGCCTGGCTGGCACTGAGCGCCCCTGTGGAATGCCAGTACTCGCTCTCATCTCCCACCTGGGAGGTGCCACCAGTCCCAGTCCCCTGTTGCCAACACCTGCTGGTCAGATGTCCCCTGTCCCCGCCCCACTGTTCCCCAAAGACCCTCCTGCTGACAGAGTGGGCGACAGGCCCGGGTATCCCCTGCTGGTGTACAGCAGGTCCTCAGGAAACCTGCTCCACTTGTCAGGGTCTCCTCTGAGACCCAGGATTTAGGGTCATAAGCTGCAGGCAGGGCTGTGGCCCTGCTGGGTCTGACAAGGACCCAGCTCTCACATCGTGAATCTTTAAATGTCCTGTCACACTGTTTAAAGTCCCATTTTGCAAAGGCTGCTTGAGACTTTAGGTGAACTAGAGGTGACTGGCTTGGTGATGGGACCAGGGTGGTGGCCCTCCCCCAGGCAGTAAGGACCAAGGTGCTGCTAGGGCCCCTCCAGCGCCCAGACACCCCCGTAGCTGGGCCCTGCTCACAAGACTACAGAGCTGGGGCAAAAGCTGACCCCATTTCTGGAGGCCAATCCAAGTTTGTGACCGTCCTCCACTCCCCCAGTTATCCCAGTCCCTCCCACATGCCCTGATCCCAGCCCTGCTCCAGCCTGTCTTCAGGGCTTGGGGCTCAACCTGACTAGTTAGGTGAGGCAGAGATGGCTACAGAGGCAACATAGATGGGGCCTTGTGTGAGGGACCCAGGCACTTCTGAGGTGCTGGGGGCTCTCATCCCAGGCTACCCTGAGGCTAACTCAATCTCTCACCTGGAGGCAGCTCACAGGGCCCATTTTCCTACTCTGCTGTTAGAAAAGAGCACTCCCAACTGGTAGGCGCCCCAAGCCAAAGGCCTCCCTCCTCGACCTTCTCTGCCCCCTTTGACCATCACTGTCTGGCAGGAGTTCCTAGTGCTGTCCGCCTTACTCCTATCCAGTGGAGGCAGGCTGCCTGTCACTGAGGGGCTAGGCAAGACCCATGGGTTCAGCAATGCTTACTGGCTCTCTGCCAAAGACAAACAAAGGTGTCAGGCAGTCTTCAGGGTACTGGGGCCTCAAATGCCACCCCGCCCTTTGAGCCCACACGGGCCTTGCCCCCTGCCCCCTCCCCCAGCCTCTGGCCTTTGGGTCAGCTTACCCTGAAGCACAGACAGGGACTCCTGCTGCCCTGAGATCTAAGCAAAATCTCTTGTCCCAGAAGAGCCTGTGTGGGTCCACTGTGTCCCCTGTCATCCTCCTTGTTTTTTCTCATTTTGGCCAAGGGCAGGCTCCCTGGGGCAGGCAGGGAACAACTGCAGAGATATTAGTGATTCATAGGTTTGTACAGTGTTTTATACTTTGCAAAGCACTTTATTAGCGCACACCTATCCACTCACACAAAACTCATGTATGCCCTGGGAGGCCAAGGGTAACTCATCGTGCCCTCAGATGAAGCACAGAGAGGTTCTGCTACTTGCCCAGGCCATCCAATGGACCATCTGTGGGCCCCTCTAGGGTCTAAGATGAGAAGTGTCTCCTGTATCCATCTCTTCCTGGCCTCCCTTCCCCCACCCCCTACCCGATCCCCTCCTCAGGTTGGTGCTCTCACTTCTTGAAAGCTCTAGGCACTCCCGCCTCCCGCCAGGTCCCCACTGGCTCCTGGTACTACCTAGGCCAGCTGAGAACGAGCAAATGGAGGCAGGCCGTCCAGGCTACAGAGGTGAGGGATGTGGGCCAGGCCCAGAGAGGGCTCAGCCTAGAGGCTTCCAATCTCAGACTTTCCTGCCTATGGTCATCTGTTTGTCTGTCACCCCAGGACAGGGCAGATAGAGAGAGGGGCAAAGCACTGGGGACCACAGAGCCCAGCTTCCCCTCAGCCTGGGGGACATCACAGCATTTCCGTGTCGGTCACATTTTAAACTGATCAGCCTTTGTATAATGTTTTTTAAATCATTTCTAAATAAAACAGAAATTCAGAGTGTGTCGTTTCCCTGGGATGGGGGAGCAAAGAGCAGGTTCTAAGAGTGACCTTAAAACGTTTCTGGGAGAAGGAAAATAAGGTGTTTTGGGGTGTCTGGGAGCTGCCATAGGCAACTCACCCACCAGACCAGCAATCGGATAGCCTCCTTCTCCAAAGGCTGACTCTGAAGGCCGTGCCACTGGGCTTCCAGGAACGCAGCCTGATGATGCCTCCTTGGGGGGCGGGGGAGCAGCCCCCCTCCAGAGGAGTATAGGGAGGGTCACTGTGGCAAGGGCTTCTATGAAGTTAAGGAACAGGGTGCCATGATGTGGGACACAAGCAAAAGCTCACTTCTCCGCAACAAGAGACAGGCAAAGTCAGGTCAGCCGATTTGGGGTCTTACCAGGAGGACTGGCCTGGTTCTGGAAGCCAGTGACAGTGCTGCCCCAAGACCCAGAGAGCTGGAGAAAGGGATGGGGTGAGCACGAAGGTCCGAACTGGGTTTGGGTGCAGATTTGGGATAAGGCTGCAGAGGTGGCCGTGCCGGGGTTTCCAGTTCCTGGAGACCTCTTCCCAGACGCGCTGGGGGAGGGGGCGGGGGCGGGCGGAGGGGTAAGAGACACAGGGACAGAGGAGATGAAACTGGGGACCGGCCAGGGTGGGGTGGGCAAGAACAGGCGGCAAGCGGGTGGTGTCCTCCGGCGGACGCCGTCAGTACCAGGAAGTGCAAGCAACGACGAAGCGCACGTCATCCATAGGCCCCCACGGTCCGGGCTCGGGCTGGGGCCGCGGCCGCTCCAGGCCTTCTGGCGCCGCCGGCTGGGGCCGTGCGGGTTCCGGGGCGCCCTGGCCGCCGCTCAGTTGAGCCCCCATGGCCTGCAGGGAGTTACTCCCTTCAGATCTGGGGTCGACGGCCCCCTCCCCGCTGGGGCGCCCGCCCTCGCCCCTCCCCCGCCCCTCCCCGCTGGGGCGCCCGCCCTCGCTCCTAACCTCAAGCTCGCCCTCACCACTCCCGGCCCTCACCTCGCGCAGCTGCACCCACCAGGGCCCACCTCGTGATCGGGAGGCGCTGGCGCTGTGGCGTCACCGCCCACCCACCTCAGCCTTGGGCAGTCAGAGCGGAAGCGGGGCGGGGCTCAACGGCCGGCCAATCCTGCCCCAACGCCGCGAGGCCCCACCCCACGAGCAGCGAGGGACAGACAGCGCCGCCCCGCCTCCATTTCCCAACCTGTAAGGACGCCGGGAATCTGCTGCCTGACTCCATGCCCACCCAAGCCCACCCAGGCAAGGAGCCAGCAACCTGCGTCCACCTTAGATCAAAGCAAGGCTTCCCCGAGACTGGGTGCTCCAGAGCTCTCACAGAGTCCTCCCACCGGCCCAGGGGAAAGTTGGGACGGATTCTTATGCTTTACAGGCCAGAGAAAATGGGCAAAAGTTGGATGAAAAATGAGCACCACCGCAGGGGAGTTTCTTCCTCTTGCCACGGGATGAAGCCTCCCACTCGGACAACGGCGGAGAGGGGGATGTGTGTGTGAGTCCATCCCACCAACCTTCCCAGGACACTGGAACAAGAGGAAGGGGTGAGGTGCGCACAGGCTGAGGCCCCCAAACATCATATTCAGAATGGCCAGAGGCAGCTGCGTTTAATGGGGTGGCACAGAACAGGAGAACCCTCAGCCAGAAGCCAAGGACAGCCTGCACAGCACAGCAGGAATTTGCAGTAACCGACAGATTCAGGAGATGGGCCCTGAGTGAGTGCCCAGCCACTTAGTCCCAGGGAGCTCTCTGCCACCTCTCTGCAGCATCCGGTACAGACTGGTGGGGCCTGGAGAGGGAGCCAAAGTCCAAAGCCAGGAGCCCATGGAACTACTTGGAAGGTTATTCAAGTGAGGCTAGAGAGAGGAAAGAGCATGGTCAGTAGCTGCGTCACAGAGGACACCTCCCTCTCAAGGTGCTTGCCTCCACCCTAACCCCGGACTTTTGTCCCAGCCCGCCCTGAGGAGCCACACTGGGAGCCACACTCAGAGCCCCACCCGGCCCCATCCTGGTTACAGGTTGGACTGCATCCATGAGTCACAGTCCAGGCCAGAACTCAGTGCTTCCATACTCAAAGGAACTCCGTTCAGGCCAACTCACTCAAAAACGTACTCAAAGTGTTAACTGCTCATAAACCAGAGTGGCAGAGGAGGGAACACGAGGGCTCAGCAAGGGCAAGGGCTGGGCCCAGGCCACAAATGCCCCAGGGCCAGGGCTGGGGCTGGAACTCTGGCCTCCTTCCCCAGAACACTAGCCTGTTAGTGCCAACCAAACACAAAAGGTCACGAACACTAGGCTGAAAAAGAGATCTGCTCAGTAAAGACTGAGTAAAAACATTCTTCCTGGAGGTGACAGTCATGTGCATGATTAAAAGTCCTAAGTACCTATTTCTAACTGCCTACCTGACACCTTCATTGTGACGTCTCACAGACACCCAAAACTCAACATGTCCAAGCACCAAAGGAGGCTAGTGAATGTTATCTCTTCCTTTATAATAGCCATTTACTTATCTTATCTAATGGTAGAGGCTAGGACCACTAAAACAATGTTGACCAGTGCTGGTGACTATAGGCAATTTTGTTTGACTTTAATGGCAGTTTCTAAAGTTTCACTGTTAAATGGAACATTTGCTGCAGTTATTTTTAGTAAGTTATCAATAACCAGGTTCTGTTCTCATGTTGCTACGAGGTTTTTTGTCTTGTTCTTTAATTAAAGGATTAGTTGTGTAAGTACCATCTTCCTTCTAAGATTCGATGTTCCAAAAGGGCAGGGAGAATACATTTTATTCATCACCACACTACTGCTTGCACATACAAAGTAAAACAAATGACAAAAATATTGGTATCACCTTCCTGTTAATTGCTCACCAGTACTGACAGCAGAGTTTGTCAGGGTGGCTCCCAAAATGTCCCCATCAGAATCATCCAGGGTAGTTTATTTCAAAAGAAAAAAACAAGCCGGGCTCGGTGGCTCAGCCTGTAATCCCGCTCCTTGGGAGGCTGAGGTGAGTGGATTGCCTGAGTCCGAGGGTTCGAGACCCGCCTGGGCAGGCGAAACCTCATCTCTACAATAAATCAAAAAAATTAGCCGGGCGTGGTAGCGCGTGCCTGTAATTCCGGCTACTCAGAAGGCTGAGGTGGAAGGATCGCCAGAGCCCAGCAGGTTGAGGCTGCCGTGGCCGGAAGCGGCCACTGCACTCTAGTCTGGGCGACGGAGTGAGACGCCAACTCAAAAAAAAAAAGAAAAAAAAGAAAAAAACAAAATCCCATACATTGTTAAGCCTCACTCCAGACTTAGGGAGTAAATCTGAGGGGTGACACCAGGAATCTACTTAAACAAGCATTCAACACACACTAAAGCTCAAAACCATAGGCTTACAGGTAGAACTTCCTGACACAGGCAGTCTTCAACACTCTGTGAATATTCTTTCCCCTCACACATTCCACATTTTCCATCTCTGTCTGTTTGAAATGCTTTCCCACTCTGCATATTCTCTGCACATTCAAATATCTATTCATTCCCTGAAGCTAGTCTAAATGATCTGTCCCCTATGAAACCTTTTATCCCAGAAAGCTTCTCACCAAAACTTCCCAAGCCACCCATCTGAGAACAATTAAGGCACTTTTTATTTCTCCTCTGAAGGCAGATGAGAGTTACATGTGGTTACTAAATCTTTTCTCCCCTGCTATACTGCTACCCCCTCAGACACAGGACATAGGACTAAGCTGCCTGGCTATCCCCCATGGGGCCTTGTCCCTAGAGTTCAATGAAAATCAGGAAAATGAGGAAGAGAGATTTTTACCCAAGAGAGCAGGGGTCTGCTACTTAGCACTTGCTCTACTTTGGGGTCTCTGTCTTCATAAAGACTCCTGTGTGTTTGGGGGTGGTATGTCTTGAGAAGAGTCCTCCAGCAAAGGATAAGCAAGTGGGAGGCTGACAATCCAGCAACTGCTGCTCTTCCTGGGAAGAGACTCTACAGTCTCACACCTCAGAGTCTCCAGGGTTAGTGTCTGCTGTTTTTTGTTGTTTTTTAACCACAAAAATCCAGAATGTGATTCTGATGTGATACCCAACCACCAGCCAGTCTAAGAGCTCCTTTAGGCCTCGGGGTGTCCTCAGTGTTTAAGGGCAGCCTTCCCACCTCGCCTTAGCAAATAGCTCTTTTCTGTCTCAGGTCTTGAGCTGCTGGCTGGGGAGACAGACAGACAGGCAAATACAAGCTGCAAATCAATGTGGTCACTGATCAAATAAGACAGACCATAGGGAAGGTCTGCCTAGAGAGGGGACACTGAGCTGAGTCTTCAAAGATGAGGATTAGCAGGTCCTCAAGAAATAGTTTTTAAATGTCATAGAATATTGAAACAAAAAATGCTGGCTGTATCTGCTCAGCAGAGGGCAGCTATGCTATTACGCTCTAGGAGAACCTACCAGTACAGACATATGGCTCCCCTTCTTGATGGCAACCCTTTCTCCTACGCTTAAAAGGCAAGTGAGCCCCTGCCCTGAGCAGAAGAGAGATCCCAAATACCTGTCAATGAGGGAATCCCGCATGCTGGTGGCAATGGTGCTAGGCTGGGCTTCATTCAGTTTGAAGACACTCTCCACCACTGACAGCTCTGTGCTGGTTGTGTCCAGGCCACAGAACGCACACCAGTCGTTCACCACCATCCCAGCAGCAATCACCTCACTACCTCGGTTCACAGTGCCCGCCTGCCAAGAGATGGGCTCAGTGTGGGTCATGGCACCAAAGTCTCCCTCCTCCTTAGTGAGAACTCTCCACAAATCCTGTTCCCTGACATGCAGCCCCAATCCTAAACTGTGGCAGGTTACTGACCCAGACTCCCGAACACTGGGCAAAGGGATCTGCCTCAGCAGGAGACAGGCATCAGAGGACAGCAATGCTTACCACAAGGGGGACCTGAAGAAGAGAGGACAGCTCATCCTGGTCTTCAATTGATGTCTTGGGATGCACCAGCCCTCCCTGATTACTGAAGACACAGTAGCTTCCTACCAGCACCTGGTCAGCCACAGTCTGTCTGAAGACTTCCACCTTGAGCACATCAGCCAGGATCTCTTCTGTCTCCTGGCAGCCAAAGGTACTGTGTTCAGGGCCCAGAACTTACAGGCCAAAGACCCAGAGGCCTGGTTCCTCGAGCCCCTCATTTCTCTGTTAGAGGCCTCATGTGAAAGCCACACCCAGAAAAAGGAGGGAGGACAGCTTAAAGTAGTCTAGGCCAGCCATAGGGCCCCTACTATCCATGCATACTCTGAACAGCTGGAGCCATGTTACCACTTCCCTCTGATTCAGTCAAAAGCTCAACTGACAATCACCTATCCTAGCCCAGGCTGTGGGACTGAATGAGTCTATCTCTTCAATCCTCTCTCCATCTTCTTTCTGACACTGACTACACCATGGAAGGCTTCTATTATACCTTTCAGGTATCCCAATGAGTACCTGAAACTCAAGAGCCCACAGGTTAAACACACACACACGAGGTACCCCTAATCCCTGCCTGTGTAAGGAAAAAGCAGTGGCTATCCACTGACTAGGATGGTCCCATGACTCTTGGGACAAGTTGGGCTGCCTTACCCTGTCCAAGTCTGGGTGGACCAAGGCCACATAGTCATTGCATGTGGTGACATTGCCCAAGGCTGAGAGCCGCTCCTCCACCCGACGGATCTGCACAGAGTCTGGGAGGCAGTTGCGAATGTGTTGCAGCTCCTGGTCGGTGGTGTTGTTGGGCACCAGGAGACCATGCCTGTTCCCTGGAGAGACCCAAATTGGAAGGCGGGGCAAAGATGAACCATGAATTCACAAGATGCCTGCTGAGCCCTGGGGGCTGAGGATACCACCCAGCCCAATCAGCTCAGACCCCAGTCGTCCAACCCACTGATCCATACAACCCCCAGGGCAGGCCAGAGATGGCCCAGAGTCTGTCCCAACAAACCCTGCCCACTCACCATCATCAACTGATGGGAGCAGGACTAACAGGAAGGGCCCCTGGCATTAGTTGTACATCTTGCTACTTAAAAATTGAGCTAACTACACACCTACCAGAATGGCTAAAATTTTTAAAAGACCATCAATACCAAGTGTTGGTAAAGACATATGGAGCAAATGAAACTCACACACTGTTACCAGAGTGTAAATTGATCAACCACTTCAAATAGTTATCTGTCATCATCCATTGCACTGAATAGTCACATAGCCCATGACTGTGACATGCCACTCCTAGGAAGTTCACACATGTTCACTAAAAAACATAGCAGCACTATCCTTAATAGACCAAAGTGAAAACTACCCAAATGCACGCTGTCAACAGAATGGATAAACACGCTGTGGTATACTTACACAAAACATCCTCTATAGCAACAAGGATGAACAGATTACTAACATGTGACAACTATGGCTAAACCTCTGCTATCCTTGCAAGGCCACACCTTCTAAACCCTGAGTTATCCTCATCATAAAATACACCAAGAGCCAAGCTAAAATCTCCCTTGTTATGTCAGAACTTGCTTCAAGTCCTAAGGCCATGGTTGGAGATTAGGGTGTGTTAACCGAATAAGAAAATACTTGGCAAGGCTTGGTGGCTCAGCCTGTAATCCCAGCACTTTGGGAGGCTGAGGCGAGTAGACTGCCTGAGCCCACGGGTTCGAGACCCACGTGGGCAACTTGGGGAGACCTCGATTCTACAATAAATCAAAAATTAGCTGGGCGTGGGTAGCGCGTGCCTATAGTTCTGGCTACTTGTAAGGCTTAGGCGGGAAGATCACCGGAGCCCAGCATGTCAAGGCTGTAGTAGCTGGGAGCATGCCACTGCACTCCAGCCTGGGTGACAAAGTGAGACTCCAACTCAAAAA
>CAUYQG010282377.1:0-10185 GCA_963574415.1 Tarsius wallacei | reverse complement strand
TTTATTGTAGAGATGAGGTCTCGCTTGCCCAGGCGGGTCTCGAACCCGTGGGCTCAGGCAATCCACTCACCTCAGCCTCCCAAGGCGCGGGATTACAGGCTGAGCCACCGAGCCCGGCTTTGTACCACAGTTTTTATACCTTCATTTTTCTCCTCTAAAAACAGAACTCTTTACGAAAACAAATGCACGTAACCACTAAAGATCATTACCTCAAATATGATGATTAAAAAGAATAAAAGTACCTACTCACCACCAGCTATTTTCTGTATTAATCTCCTATCACGTCAATAACTCCTAGCAATACAGCAGACATGCAAGACCAGTATATTGGGGTAAATCACTTTGGAAGGGTCAAAGTGTGTGTCCTACTTGTCCTTCAACCTTGCTTTTCTTTCTCTAAACTGCAGCCTCCCACGTGCAGTGAATCAAGCACATGTTTGAAGAGTTAGTTCTAGTTTGAAGACAGCTCATTGCATTGCAGCTGAAGTCCTTGCAGGCAGCTTCCCCCACACTAACAAAGAACTAACTTTGTCTTTCCTCCAGAGCAGAGGCTCTCAAGCTTTAACATGCATCAGAGGCTGGGCTCAGTGGCTCAGCCTGTAATCCCAGCACTTTGGGAGGCCAAGGCGAGTGGATTTTCTGAACCCGCGGGTTCAAGACCAGCCCGGGCAACTTGGCAAGACCTTGTCTCTACAATAAAAAAATCAAAAATTAGCGAGGCATGGTGGTGTGTGCCTGTAGTTCTGGCTACTTGGAAGGCTGAAGCGGAAAGATTGCTGGAGTCCAGCAGGTCGACGCTAGGATGACCATGAGTGTGCCACTGCACTCCAGCCTGGGTGACAGAGTGAGACTCTAACTCAAAAAAGGAAAAGAAAACAAACAAAAAAATGCATCAGAATTGCCCAAACAATGTGTTAAAAAGTGGATACCCTAACCAAGTCATTTCCAAGTTTGTCTGCATATCAGAATTAACTGGGAAACATTAAAACTTTCTGGAGCCCAGGTCACACCCCAGACCCATGAAATCCTAGTTTCTGGGGGTGACCAGAGGCTCCAAAAGTTCTTGAAGTTTGCCAACTCTTTCTAATGTTCAGACAAGTTTGGGAACCCCTGCCTAGCTCAGGGTACTCAACTCTGCATACTAGAACACACTGGACAGCTTAATGAAATAGAAGTGTCTACCACAGCCTAAGCCCAAAGTCTAATTGGAATCTGGGTGGAGGGAGGATGAGATTATTGGACACAAGCATTTTTTTTTTTAAGTTGGAGTCTCACTCTCATCCAGCCTGGAGGGAAGTGGCATGAACAGCCACCGCAGCCTCGATCTGCTGGGCTCAGGCGATCCTTCCGCCTCAACCTTCCAATTAGCTGGAACACAAGCAATTTTTTTTTTTTTTTGAGTTGGAGTCTGACTCTGTCGCCCAGGCTGGAGTGTAGCAGCATGTTCACAGCCACCCCAGCGTCAGCCTGCTGGGCTCTGACAATTCTTCCACCTTAGCCTTCCAAGTAGCCAGAACTACAGGCGCATGCTACCACACCTGGCTAATTTTTTGATCTATTATAGAGACGAGGTCTCGCCAAGTTGTCCAGGCTGTTCTTGAATCCGTGGGCTCAGGCAATCCCCTCACCTCGGCCTCCCAAAGTGTTGGGATTACAGGCTTGAGCCACCATGCCTGGCTAGCATTTTTTTTAAGGTTTTGCAGCCGGTTAGTCTTATCCTTCCCCTAGAGATTCTGATTAAGTAGGTCTAGGGGGAGTCCAGGAATCTGCATTTTAGCAAAGATAGCCCCCCATCAGTGATTCTGACTCAGGGCTTTGTACCCTCTGGCTGCTCAAAGTGTGGTCCACAGACCCACAGCACTAGCATCTCCTTGCAGTGAGCTAGAAATGCAGACTCTCAGCCCTGCCCCAGCCTCCACTGCATCAGATTAGAGGTGTTCCTGAATATTCTTTGCTTCATTGCTCACTTGAAGCACCTGAAGCTTAAAAATCTGGATCTTGTATCCCACCATGACTGCCAATTCTGTGTCAGTCACGGTAAGTCAGTATCTTGGCTTGAACTAGTCTGCCTTCATAGCAGTACAGCATGTTACTAATGCCAATAAAAAAATAAAGTCCCAGGCAAGGGGTTTCTGTTGTTGCTATTCCCTCCTTTCTGACTTTTTGTAAAGATTATTTCCCTGTCTCATTAAGTACACATGTGAAAGTCATCAGCAAAAAACACAAAAGGCCATAAATGCAAAAGTGTATTTTTTTGTAATACAAGGTCCAGCAATTAAGTTAGTGAACTCATCCTAGAAAAAGTGCTACATACCTCATTGCTGAATATCACTACAGTCACTTCGAAGTATTTCCCTTGGGAAGCTAGGCACCGATGTCAGCACCTAGTCTACCCATCAAAGCAATTTCGGAACTCTTTTTCTGGAGTGGCCATCAGAGCTGTGCTAGTATTACCCTTGATACCGTGAATATCATCAGATGTCTTCCTTTCAATATTTCCTTTATCTTCGGGTAAAGAAAAAGGTCATCGGAGACCAGATCAGGTGAGTAGGGAGGGTGTTCCAATACAGTTAATTGTACAGTGCTGCCAACATAGGTGCATGGTAGCAAGTTCGCAAACTTAATTGTCAGCCCTTAACAAATAACAATGACAGTTCTGAAGACCATTCCAGAAAAAGAGTTCCAAAATTGTTTTGATGGGTGGACTAGGTGCTGGCATTGGTGCATAGCTTTCCAAGGGGTGTACTTCAAAGGCGACTAGTGATACTCAGCAATGAGGTAAGTAGCACTTTTTCTAGGATGGTTCACAAATCTAATTGTTAGACCTCATATGTTCCAAAGGTCAAATTCAGTCTCCTGAAAAATAACATAAGGGCCTGGTCATGAGACAGAACTAATGAAAAGCAAGAGCTTATCTTGTCTCCCTGTTTGCTTTGTAATGGCAGTAAGATTCCTGAAGAATGCTGTCAGAGCTGAACAAGGGCTGAGATGTGATCTGCACATATCATTGCAGTACCCAGCACACAGTAAGTGCTCAGGGAGGGACATTCCTTTCCCCTGGAAACCTTCTCAACTCTGTCTGTATCTCTTGTGATATATATCCCATTTAGTCTGAATCACTCCCTCTTATTCTGTCCTTCTAGATTGAAAGTGTAGGTTTCTTGTGAAAAGAGAAATGTCTTAATTATCAATCCTACCCCTTGTGCCAGGACCAGCCCCTAGCCTAGAAATCAACCCATGAAGTGTGTGGATGGGACATGGGTGGAAGTCGTTAACAGATGAGCTCACCTGTTCCTTATAGGTGTATTCAGACTGAGTTTTCTGAACTTATAATGAGCCCCTGGTGAGTCAATCCCACTGAGTATCTCTTTCCCCAACTGATTTCGATCTAAGCCAGGGAAGTTTGCTGTGTGTGCAGCTACAGGAAGACTTCAGATGTCGGAATGGCCCTCATCTTCCTTATAGTCTTCAAGTTATAAATAGACTCTGGCTCCTGCAGACCCGCTGATGAAGAACAAGGCAAATCCTGCTGGTCGCTGAAACTTCCTTATCTTTTCATCTATTCTAAATTTAAAATAACATGGTCTGTCTTATAGGACACTGGGAGGACTGCAAAGATCTTAACCCTGGCCTCAGAGAAGAATAAGCATCTGAGAGATAGATGGAAAGAGTGGGGTTATTTTTCTCTCTAAGAAAAGAGAGGACAATGTAGACGGAAGGAAGTATAGAAGGAAATAACTTCAAACAGTTGAGATATGGTCAGATTTGGATTGAAAGACTTTCCTAAGTGTATTCACTGGAATAATCATTCTGTGGCCTCCCCAACTGTCATGCACATTCTACAGATGTTCTTGAAAACCACAAGTGAGAAAGGAGAGAGAGCTGGTCAATCCAAGACCACCGAGAGAATGGTCCTGTATATAACTCTCTCAGAAATCTTCAAAAAGGGGTTATCCTTCAAGAAGGTGGACTCAGGCATTCCTGGGGCTGACTGTAATTCATGAAACACTGTAGAAGCCCTCCCAACCAACCTGTTTGATCAACTCAGGTGCCACACCTGATGCTTCCCATTGGCTCTATAAGACAAATAGAACAGTGGCCTCAGCTTCCAGAAGGCTGGAGTGATGCCAAGCCTTTTCTCTTCCCAACTGTTGACTTCTTCACTTACTCAGCAATAGCTACTACCTTGCTGTAACAGTTGTCATAGTATAATTATGTGATTTAACTTTGAGTTAAGTAAGCTAATGGAAACAAATACCAAAAAAGAGGATTGTTTCTATGAAATTAAGTTGAATGTTTTGGAAAGCAAGATAATGGTGAGTTGTGAAAACAAATATTGCTATCAAATTAAGTGGGGGTTGAACAACTAAAAATTATTGAGTAGAAAATTGCAGAAATCTACAAGGAGTCTGCACTCTGCTTGCTTAGCAGGTGTCCTCAGTTTTGTTCCAGTTTAAAGAAAGGAAAATTGAAGATAAAACATGCTGCTTTATAGGAAGGGTTTTGCAAGAAAGAAAACAAGAAATCCCAAGTAGAAGACCCATAATTGGAGCAAAGGCTTCAGTCCTGCATCAAAACCTTGGGGAATGAATACATATAGATAGATTTCAAGTTGAAACTGTTTCAAAGCCTATATATGTAATATTTTAAATGTTTCCCTGCTCCATATTATTATCCTTATTTATAATAACTGACTCACTTGCACTTTCAATGATATTAGCCAAGAGTTTCTCAACTGTGCCAGCAAGACTCACCCCTAGGACCTAATAACAGTAAATTGCAAGGAGGGATAAATAACAACAAACAACAACAGCAACAAAATGCCAAGTTTTCATCATTGTCTCTTTTATCCTTTATTTATTTGTTCTGCGTGAAGATTTAACAGGCAGGATAGTACTTATTAAGTACTGACCTTGCCAAGAGCATCAATTTACCTTGACCAAGTTACATATTCTACTCATCAAAACTTCCAATGAAGTTTTTATTATCTCTACAAAATTGAAATGCATGATTCCATGACTATATTTCAAAAGAAAAAAGGCAAAGAATATAGATAAAACCAAGTTCCTGGGATTACCTCAAACTCTATCCCAGTCTGCTTACCAGAAGTAACCACTATAGTCAATTTGGTAAGGATCCTTTCTCATCTTTTTCTATATATATTTACATAATTACGTTAGATGTCTGCCTTAGTTGATTCATGCTGCTATAATAAAATATCTTAGCCTGGGTAATTTGTATTTTAAAAAATCAAAAGTTGATTGCTTATAGACTGGAGGCTGGAAAGTCCAGGATCAAGGTGCCAGCAAATGGTATCTTCCTATTGCATCCTCACATGGCAGAAAGGGTGAACATGCTCTTTTTTAAGGGCACAAATCCCATCTGTGAGGGCGGAGCCCTTATGGCCTGACCACTTTCCAAATGTCTACTTTCTAATGCCATCCTTTGGTGATTAAGATTCAATTATGAATTTGGGAGTGCAGTACACATTCAGTCTGTAGCAATAACTATAGAAATGTATAGTGATTTTTTATGCTTTTCTGTTTTATTTTGCGCAAATGGTTCCTTATTATTTATTGTTCTTCAACTTATGTTTTACGTTCCTCAACATTCCTTAGGCATCTTTATGTAGCGTTAGTTTATTTTGACAGTTCCCAATTAGTGGAGTACAGTGGCACACTCACAGTCACCCCAGCGTTGACCTGCTGGGCTCAGGTGATACTTCCGCCTCAGCCTTACAAGGAGCCGGAACTTCAGGTGTGCTACCATGCTCAGCTGATTTTTGATTTATTGTAGAGAGGTCTTGCCAAGTTGCCCAGGCTGGTCTTGAACACGCAGGAAATCCATTCACCTTGGCCTCCCAAAGTGCTGGGATTACAGGCTGAGCCACTGAGCCTGGCACGTTGATTTCTTATTAATATAAACAATGCTGCAGTCAACTTCCTTTTTCATGATTGATTTCCTGTGCACAGCTGCAAACATTTTTTTAGAGTAGATACTGAGTGTGGAATTGCTAGGTCTTGGGTATGCACATATTAAAGTTTAATTGATAATGCCAGATTGTTCTCCTAAAAGGTTGTACCAATTTATACTCTCATCACTTCCCACATCCTCTCCAGTTTTATACAGGAAACACTTTGCAACTTTTGCCAAATTTAATATATGAGAAATTGTTGTCTTTCAGAGTGCCAGATCTTCCTTGAATGACTTTATCCTTTCCTTTTCATTTTTATCCTCATTTTGTGCTTCTTTTTATTGACATGTAGAAATTATTTGAAGTAATAATTTGATGTACTTGATGTATTGTCTATGTTGTAAATATTTTTTGCTATTTTTTTCTGTTGCTTTGCTATTAATGTCTTTTATCATTCAAAACAATTTTTTATTGTTGTTTTCTTTTCTTGTGTTTATTTGATGCAGATAAGTTTATCATTTTTTATCTTTTATGGCTTTATGAGTGTTATTTAAGAATGCCTTTCCGGCTTTAAATATTAGAGACATATTTATATTTTTTATAATACTTTTATAGTTGTACTTTCTTTACATTTAGACATTTAATCTATACAAAATTTATTTTTGTAGTTAGGTTGAGTACAGATACAATTTTTTTTTTCATTTTATTTTATTTTGTGTCAAATGAATAAATAACTGCTCTTACACAGAAGCTCCTCTTGGGATTTTTATTGTGATTGCATTGAATTTATAGATTCATACCATGATGAATAAAATCTGTCTAGAAACGAATCGTCTCACTGATAAACAAGATAAATTTACCATTTATATAGATGTTCTTTTATGTTCAGTAAATTTGCAATTTTTTAAAAGATCTAAGATATTGAGCATTTGTTGTTACATGCATTTCTAGAGTTTTAGTAGTTTTCATCACAGCTGTGAATGTGATATGTCTCTCCTCCCCCTTCCCATTCTGCCCTCCCTTATCCTCCTCAACCTCATTTATAGTTTTAAGCTGTTAGTAGTGGTGCATAGCATAACGGTAGGATTTTTTAGTGATTACATCATATACTGGCACATCACTAAACTCCCATATTAACTCTAATACCTTATCCTTCAATTTTCTTATATATCTAAGTTGGTAATTTTAATCTACACAAAATTATCTGACATTTACTTTTTAATATTTTTTACTCCTTGTGTGTGTGTGTGTGTGTGTGTGTGTGTGTGTGTGTGTATGTTTTATTTTATTGACTATCATTGCTTCTATAAAGTAGAATACAAATGTTGGTAACAACCATTCCAGAACCTTTTCTGATATTAGTGGGAATGATTCTAAAGCTTTGCCATAAATTTCTGCTTGATATCTTGTATTAGGTTAAGACAGGTCCTTTTATAACTGATTTGATAAATATTTTTTAGTTTTAGGAATGCTTAAATCATGACTAGATCTGAATTTTATAAAAATTGGTCTCAACATATCGCAACAGGATTGCATTTTTAACAGTTCTATTTTGTCTTGAGTTGACATAATTGTGCATTTTTTTTTTTTTTTTTTTTTTTTTTGAGTTGGCGTCTCCATTGCCCTGACTGGAGTGCAGTGGCCACTTCCAGCCACCGCAGCCTCGACCTGCTGCTTGGCTCCGGCGATCCTTCCACCTCAGCCTTCCGAGTAGCCGGAACTACAGGCGTGCGCTACCACGCCTGGCTAATTTTATTTTATTTTTTGATTTATTGTAGAGATGAGGTTTCGCCTGCCCAGGCGGGTCTCGAACCCGCGGGCTCAGGCAATCCACTCACCTCACCCTCCCAAGGCGCAGGATTACAGGCTGAGCCACCGAGCCCGGCTAATTGTGCATATTTTGAGGGGTATAGTATGATATTTCAATACATGTATATATTGTGCGATGACCAAATTAGTATAGTTAGCATATCCATCATCTTTATACACTTATCATTTCTGTGTGGTGAGAATATTCAAAATTCTGTCTTCTAGCTGTCTTGAAATATGAAATACATTATTGGTAGTAAATGTCACCCCACTGTGTAAGAGAACACAGGACCTTTTTCTTCCTATCTAACTGTAGCTTTGTACCTGTTTGACTAATCTCTCCTTATCTCCTCTCTCCCTCTCTTCCCCAGCCTGTGATAACTACTATTCTACTTTTTGCTTCTATAAGCTCAATATTTTTAGATTCCACATGTGAGTAAGATCATCCAATATTTGTATTTCCATGCTTGGGTTATTTCACTAAACATAATGTCTTCGGGTTCATCCATGTTGTTGCAAATGATAGAGTTGCCTTCATTCATGACTGAATAGTTTTAATAATATTCATTGTGTGTATACACTACACTACATTTTCTTTATTCTTTCATTCATTGATAGACACTTTGGTTGATTCCATAACTTGGCTATTGTGAATAATGCTGCAATAAACATGGGAGTGCAGGTATTTCTTCTACATACTGATTTCTGGGATCCTGCTAGTGGTATTGTTGGATCATATGGTATTTCTATTTTTAATTTCTTGAGGAGCCTCCATATGGTTTTCCATAATGGCTGTAATAATTTACATTCCTACCAACAGAGTAGAAGAAATTCCCTTTCTCTACATCCTCACCAACACCTGTTATTTTTTGTATTTTGGGTAATAGCCATGCTAATTTGGGATGATGGCTCATTGTAGTTTTGATTTGCATCTCCCTGATGGTTATAAATGTTAAGCATTTTTTCATATACCTGTTGCCCACTGTATGTCTTTTACACAATGTTTACTCTGGTTTCTCGCTCATTTTTAAAATAAAAATTTTATTATTTATTTTGTGTTTGTTTATTTATTCATTTATTTATTGTTATTGAGTTGACTTCAGATGCATAGTTTGCAAATATTTTCTCCCATTCTGTAGATTGTCTTTTTACTGTATTGATTGTTTCCTTGACTGTGCAGAAGCTTTTTAGTCAGATATAATCCCATTTGTCTCTTTTTGTTTTATGTTGTGATGTCAGAAAGCATTTCCTCTAAGTTTTCTTCTAAAAGTTTCACAGTTTTGGGTTTTACATTTAATCTTTAATCCATTTTGAGTTAATTTTTGCATATTGTGAGAGATAGGCATCTAGTTTCCTTATTCTGCATGTGGATATCCAATTTTGCCAGAACCATTTACCAAAAGAGACTGTTCTTTCGCCAACATATGTTCTTGGCACCTTTGTTGAAAATCAGTTGGCTGTAGATACATGGGTTCTCTTTTCTATTCCATTATTCTATGTATCTATTTTTATGCCGGCACTATGCTGTTTTGGTTACCATAATTTTGTAGTATATTTTGAAGTCTGGTAGGGATGGAATGTCTTTATCTTTAATCTGTTAATGTAGACAATTATATGGTTAGATTTTTCTAATGTTGGAGCATATTTATATTACTGAGATAAATCTTATTTGGTCATGATGATATTAATACTCTATCAGATTTTATTTGCTAATATTTCATTTTCAAATTTAGAATCCATGTTCTTAGTGATATTGGTCTATAATTTTTGAAATCTAATTTTATATGGTCTCATAAAATAAGTTACCTATCTTTCCAATTTTAAAAAATATTCTGAAATAGTTTATTAAAGATGGCAATTATTTATTATTTGAAAATTGTTACATTTTTCCTTAAAGCCATGGTGGATGTAAGGAGATGCATAAACCTGTTTTAATAGTTTTTACTTCTTCTTGGTCCATTTTTGTTAATTTTAATAATTTTTTTCTGTTTATTTCTAGGTCTTAAAATTTATTGGTATAAATTTTATTTTCTTATAATTTTTTAAAACTCTAGTCTCTATATTTCTATTCCCTTTTTTTGCTTAATATTATTAACCAGAGCATCTTTATTTTTTTCTTGGATAAAAGTTACCATGTGCTTAATTTTTTTTTTTTTAATTAATCAGTATTTTTTATTATCATATTGTGGGGTACAGTTAAGGATCAGGTATACAAATATGCTTCGTTCAGACACCCTTGGTGATAAGAGGTATCTCCCCGTCCCCAGACAGATATTGAGTATCATTAATCCCATCCCCCCTCCCCTTACCTCCCCTCCCCGTAATTTCCCACCACTGTCAGTCATTTTCTTATAGTATTATGTTGGATGTTCAAGGTTCACTATATGAGTGAGAACATGTGATACTCTGATCTTTGTTTCTGTGAGAGGTCACTCAGTATTATAGATTCTAGTTCCATCCAA
>CAUYQG010282372.1:0-15979 GCA_963574415.1 Tarsius wallacei | reverse complement strand
ATGTTGATTCTTCCTATCCATGAGCATGGAATATTTTTCCATTTGTTTGTGTTCTTGGATTTCTTTGAGCAGTGTTTTGTAGTTCTCATTGTAAAGGTCTTCCACTTATCTGGTTAGGAAGATGCTGAGGTATTTCATTTTGGGGGGGGCTTTTGTGAATGGGATTGTGCTTTTTATTTGGTTCCCTGCCTGCTTGTTTTTGGTGTATAAGAATGCCACTGTCTTTTGCACATTTATTTTGTACCCCAAGACTTTGCCAAAGTCTCTTTGCAAGAAAGTTTTGACAGATTCTTTTGGAGACATATAGATCTTAAATCTAGTGGAAGA
This sequence comes from Tarsius wallacei, assembly GCA_963574415.1. Taxonomy (NCBI): domain Eukaryota; kingdom Metazoa; phylum Chordata; class Mammalia; order Primates; family Tarsiidae; genus Tarsius; species Tarsius wallacei. Next base: position 15,652 of record CAUYQG010282372.1, on the reverse strand, counting down.
GATAGATGATAACCAAAAAAAAAAAAAAAGTACAATTACTAATGGTCATAAGGACTACGAAACAGACAGGATGTAGGAAGAGATAATGTTGAGAGTGGGCAGGGGAAGCTTTACTAAAGCCAAGGCCTGAAAGTCAAGAAAATAGTCTGCCACTTTAATAGAGGGAGGCAATGAAAGAAGTGAAGAGACAGAACAGTATGTTCAAAGACCCTCAGGCAGAAGAAAGTGGAACACAATCATAGAACTGATGCAGCTTCTTTTTTCCCTCTACTCCATAGTATGAGATTGGATGATTTGGAATATGTGTGCCCATTACTGAAGATTTCCTGAGGATTCGGCGTCATAGGTAAAAACGAAGTAACTGTATTCCTCCTGTCATGAATACTTAATTGACAGTTTGTGTAGCAGTTTGTAATTCAAAAATCTGTATCTTTTCTACAACTCACTTTCTAATTAGAACTTTCAGCCACCTTAGTGACCAAATTTTATAATTAAATTAGGGCTCTTCCTTTTCTCAAGGTATAGACAAAACCCTAGGTAGCATTTTGGTAATAATAGTAATAGCATCTGTGCAGGAAAGCTGCTGTACAAATGTGGTTTGCAGGCCTACTTTGCTCTAATCCTGTAAATTCCCAAAAAGTTTTTCAGGACTAGACTTTGCTAACTCCTGAGATATGAGCTCTGACCACTGGGAATATTCTTCCCAATAAAAGACATTTTTGTACACCTGAGGTATTGAGCAACACAGTACCATTTGACCAGATAGTTTATGCTAAAAATGTGATTTATGGTGAATGTTCCTTTTTGTTCTGGCATGTGGTAATCTGAATATCTGCCATCAGCCACTCAGACACTGCATATGTACATGACTGATTTCTTTTTTTTGAGTTAGAGTCTCACTCTGTTGCCCAGATTGGAGTGCAGTGGCCACTCCTGGCCACTGCAGCCTCGACCTGCTGGGCTCTGGCGATCCTTCCACCTCAGTCTTCCTAGTAGCTGGAACTACAAGCACGCGCTACCACGCCCGACTAATTTTTGATTTATTGTAGACATGAGGTCTCAAACCCCCGGGGTCAGGCCATCCACTCACCTCGGTCTCCCAAAGTGCTGGGATTACAGGCTGAGCCACCAAGCCTGGCCCGTGACTGGTTTCTAATAGAAACCCTGGAAATCACGGTTCTGGTGAGTTCATCTGGTTAGCAACACTTGCTTATGTCTTTGTTTTCTGTTGCTATAACAGAATACCACAGACTGGGTAATTTATATAGAAAGGAAGTTTATTTGGCTCACAGATCTGGAGGCTGAGAAGTGCAAGAGCATGGTGCTGGTATCTGATGACGGTCTTCTTTCTGTGTTAGTTCATGGTGGAAGAGCAAAAAGGCAAGAAATCATGGGTAGAAGAAATAACCTGCTTTTATAACAAAACCACTCCCTCTATAACTAAACCATTCCTGTTATAACAACATTAATCCATTCCTGAGGACTCCGCCCTAACTCCTCCTATTAGGTTCCACCTTATAATGCTGTGGCACTGGGAATTAAGTTTCCAACAAACCAAAATTGGGGGACACATTTGAACCCTAGGAATCCTAAAAATCATTCTTTGAAGTAAGACATGTGATTATTCCCATTTTAAAATGAGGAAATGGAGGCACAATGGGAATAACTCATTTGCCTAAGGTCATAGAAACAGTAAACGACAAAGCCCAAATCTAAATCCAGGCAGTCTAGCTCTACAATAGGGACATTCAAATGCTGAGTGAGGCTGGGCTCTGTCACTCAGCTTGCTCAGCCTGTCATCCCAGAACTTTAGGAGGCCGAGGCGAGTGGATTGCCTGAGCCCACGGGTTTGAGATCAGCCTGGGCAACTTGGCGAGAACTCATCTCTACAATAAATCAAAAAATTAGCAGGGCGTGGTAGCGCATGCCTGTATTTCCAGCTGCTTGGAAGGCTGAGGCGGAAGGATCACCCAAGTCCAGTGGGTGTATGCTGAGGTGGCCATGAGTGAGTGTGTCACTGCTCTCCAGCCTGGGCCATGGAGTGAGACTCCGACTCAAAAAAAAAAAAAATGTCAAGGGAAAGCACAGAAGCATGGGAGGAAAGCCCACAGCGGTTTTGAATCATGTATTCATGCCAGTGTTCATCAATGCAATATCTCTCTATTTCATTCCTGTCTACCTGACTCCCTCAGATCAAATTATATTCTCTCTTATTTCTCTGTTTTGCTGGGGACTCTGGAATTTATGCATATCTTGGTCACTGTGGTCAAATTCACCTCTTAAGTACTCCAATGGCACAAGTGCTCACACAGAAGAAACAAGTCCTAGTCTCAATCCCTTTCCTGCTCTTCTCACTCAGGAATTTGTCTCTAGTTAGAGGGCATTATTGGAGGAAAGCTATTATATTTTATGGATGAGAAGAGTAAGGTTAAAAAGAGTTAACCCTTTTTTTCATCCAAATTTATATATCTAGTAAGTGGTGGAAATGAAATTAATCCAGTTAGTCTGAGTTCAAAATCGGTGCAGGTTGACATCTGCCATACAGTTCTTTAGTGCAGATAGCAGATAGCTAAGTTGTTCTTTAGGAGATACCCATTGGAAAGAATGAGGATAGAATTGCATCCGTGGTAAACAGAATGACTGTAACACTAATTGTACTGTAATACACCTTCCCTGATCTTAGAATATGTCTTCAAAAGGTGCTAATAAGTGAAAATATCTCAATTCGACCTCGTTCAAAAGAGAAAATTTTAAACTGGAAACAAATGCAGGCAGAGGTGGGAAGAGGTAAGAAGCTGGGCCTCAGGTAATAGAACAAAATACTAGTAGCAGAACAATACCAGGTGCATTTGTAAATAGGGTATGTGTTGGCCAGCAGAGGAAATTCCAGGACCTGCAGAGATTGTCACCACATGGAGAGCTAACAAGCAGAGATAGATCTTGCAAGCACTGACTTCAGAGTAAACATGGGGAACAAACGATTAGTTACCAAAATAAATGCCACTGTTCATCCACAAGGAGAAACATGGTGAGGGGGAAAAAACCTTGATCGTGCCCTTGGGTGATCAAGAAATACACCTAATGTTTTGATCTACCCATATATATTGAAATGAAAATTAACTTTATCAATTAGACCATCAAATAAATGTTATGGCAATGAAATAATTATAGTAACTGCTTTATTAACCATTTGCAGGCACTAATCTCTTTTATTTTGTTCATATGACTGAATGTTATTTTATTTATTTGCATACAGAAATGTAATTTCCTTAAGAGCAGGGAATTTGTTTTGTTGACTGTTGCACATTCACTGACTAGAAGAGAAATTGACACAGATAAATAAATATTTGTTAGATGAATGGACAAGTATTCCAGGAATTTGTCCTGAGTCTTAGGGAAGGGTGAGTACAGCAAGAAGGTGTCAAGAATGAGAGAAAAGTAGTAATATTCTAACACCTATAAAAGAGAGGAGAGTTAGGCTTACCCTTGCCTTGGCATTGAGATGGATAAGGGTATTAACAGTTTCAAGCCTTGAGAAAAATCATTTCATGGCCCAGTCACAGTATAGTAGCTTGGACTTATTTACTAGCCTGAGGGGAGAATGGCTGTGTCCTGAGCCCAGAACACATAATGGCCCAGTGTAACATTCATTGATAGCATCAGCCACTTTAAGAGAGAAAACTATATTCGAAGAAAAAGAAGACGCCAAGGTGGTGATAACCAGAGATGTGATCATATTTAAGTCACTCACCCAAGGAGAGCAGTTAATACTGAAGTTATAGTAAGGACCAGAATAGTAGCCTGTTAGAAATGGAAGTGATTTAGGCAATATTAGGATTCCCGAAAGTATTTATTGAGGGTTTTGGCCAGAAACAATTGTACATTTCTATTGTTTTTCTTTTTAGTGCATTATCAATATTCATTGATTTTTTAATCTCCTCAGGCTGATAGACTGTGTGCATATACCTATTAAATTGCTTGTTTCCTAATGAGATGGGATCTAGGTCACTGATTCAAATCTCATTAATGACTTTAAAGATAATTTTTACTTAATATGGAATTTTTCCTTTATTTTCTTCCTTGTTCTTTTCCCTGTGTCTTTTAGGTACATGTGTCAAATAGCACCTCAGGTTATAGAAAAACAGAAATCTCTGACATTTTTGGTAAATAACTGACATATCTAATTCACTCTTTCAAAGAAGTGGGTTATAATCTTCCTCTTCTCTCCATTTCAAAATTAGCTTCACATTCTTGAGACCACATAAAATATTGACCCTGGCTGTGTTATGGAATGGAGTAGAATTTTGTTGATACCTTGGGAGAAACTTTGAACCCAGGAAGGGATTTTAGCCAACAATTCGACATTGATATCTATCTCAGGGTTTAGTTATCACCTGGAGTCAATGTACCATTTGGCCAAAAAGGCATTTCTCACCCAGCTCTAAGGACATAATATCTACAAAGTCCATACTACTTGTTCTTAGATCTAGCATTTTCCAAGGTAACTTTAGCCAAAATCAAGTAGTTATAGGTCAGATAATTTCATTTTTGCTTCTCATCTACCCAAAATGCAGACCTTTCTGGCATATTCCTCTACTCTCTCACTTCTTTCCATTCCAAGCTACTGCTCATCTTCTTGTTGACTGCCCTCCAAACCTTTTCTTCTTTACTCTCTTGGGTCCCATCCTACTGTCAATTAATTTTTCTGCTTATTCAGTCTCTTTGGAGAAAGTTCCCTTCACTTTCTTGCTGTAATGTGTTTCTTGTGATAGTTAACATTGGGTGACTAGACCTAGATTGAGGATGCCTAAGTGGCTGGTGAAGCATTGTTTCTGGTTTGTCTGTGAGGGTGCTTCCAGAGAGATTGTGTGTCCTGAGCACACACATCACAGAGGCAATGTGAGTCAGTGGACCAAAGAGGATACCCCATCCTCAGTGTGGGCAGGCACCATCCAGTGGCGATCTGCTAGAACAAAGCAGAAGAAGAAATGGGGATAAGCGCTTGCTAAATTTCCTCAGTGGCTCTCTTGATTCCCTACTGGAACGCTTTGCTTCCTCTCTTCCTGTCCTTAGACATCAGACTCCAGAGCCTTTGACCTTTGGACTCTGGGACTTGCACCAGAGGCCTCCCCAGGGCCTTCAGCTTCAGACTGGGACCTACACTGTTGACTTCCCTAGTTTCGAAGCTTTCAAACTTGGACTGAGTCATGCTACCAGCTTTCCTCATTACCCAGCTTGCAGATGGCCTGTCTGGAAACTCATCTGGCATCTTGTGAGCCAATCATCCCTAGTAAATGCTCTTTTGTATATACATGTTCCCTAGTGATTCTATCCCTCTGGAGAACTCTGACTAGTACATTTCCCAGAGATGATTTCAGGCTATTCAAAGATAAATATTCATTAATATTTAATTTTAATAGTTGCATTTTATTTTAATATGTATTAGAAAAATACATATGACAATTATGTTTGCACACATATTGTCACATATGTTAAAATTAAAGGAAGTACTTTGATTAAAGAAAAAAGGGAGGAAGGTGGTGAGAGTTGTTTTAAAGAAAAACCATGAGAAAGTAATCATTTGTGTAGGAAGTAGAAATGGCAAAAATCCTGAATGACTAAAGTTTAAAAAGTGCTGCCTTAGTGTTAACTTTATTTTTATTGAAATTTCTAATTCCACTGTCCCTTTTCCTGTATATGCTCTGCTTTCTCTTATATCCTGGCTCCCACAGGCCAGTAGAAGGAAAGGTGCCAGCTGTATTCTCTAAGTGTCCTTTCCAGATCTTGACTTTGTCTGCTTCATTGGGAAACCCTCCTTCAACGCTCACATCTTCAAGCCATAGTACTCTATAAGCCCATTTTTTTCTCTGAAGTCTGCTGTCCTTCAGATCAGTCTCTCATAGTCATAAAAAGCTTGAGCATCCAGCTCACGGTCTTACACTCTTGTGGTTAGAGTGTGAAAAGATAGATTCCAAAATGGAATTTCTTTGACCTCCTTAAGCCAAACAAGAATCCTTTCCTGGAACCATGGGTAAGTCAAAAGACATGAGATTAACTCTCCTAAGGACCTTTCACCTGACCTTCTCATCTGCCCTTCTCATCTATGTGACAGGCCCGCCCATCCATCCAGTCATCAGGGAGGTGACAGACAGACCTGTCACCATGGCAGTAGTCATGTGACTAACCCACCCATCTGCATGCTGTCCACTACCATGATATCAGTACCTGCACTTACCTGCCCCTTTGTGATTATAAAACAGACCACCGCCCAATCACCTTCATGACCTTCGCCCATCAAAGGGAAGGTTTAAAAAGCATTCAATCTCAAACAGCTGTTGTCATTGCTTTTGGTCCAGCTATGGCCAGGTCATGTTTCTTAAGCTCTGGCCCTCCTCCTCTACCTTGGGGGGGTGAATCTCCTCTCTCTAGTCTACTTTCTAAATAAACTATATTTTCCAGTCTAATCTCTGTGCAGTCCTTTGCATCTTACCCATAGCACCAGAGCACTGTGTATTTGTACACTGTTAATAAAAGTAATATATTCTCATTTGTGAAAGTTGGAAACTACTGCAATTACCACTGTTAACCTTGTTGGGGCCCAGAAAACGAAACTCCAAAGCATGGTACTTTGGCATGCTGAGAACTTTGAACTAAGTAAAATTAAAAGGTCTTAGAAGCAATCTCAGAACCAAGGACTTTCTGACCTGCTTCTCTCCCCTAAGCACAAGATGGAACTGTCTCTCTCTCTCTGAAGTTTCCTTATCTCAAGCTTCTTCTTCAGTCCCCTCCCTGAAATTCATTCATCAGGTGAGATTAAACTTGAACTCATCTGAGGAAGGAAGACTGAGGTGTGTCACCACACCTCCACAGCTATTATCTGTTCTTCCGTCTTATTCAGTTTCCTAAGGAAATCATTTACAAGTTATTTTCTGAAAAAGGGCATATAAGCGTCTGAACCTCATTGAGTTCACTCTCCTGTGATTTCCCTGTGCACATAATAAACGTGATTTTTACTCCTGTTAATCTATTGTTAGTTTATTTCAGCAGACTCGAACTTTCAAAGGGTAAAGGAACATTCCCTTTGCCCCTACAACATTATTAGTATTTTGTCATTTATTCTCTTTAGTTTTTGAAATACTTTTACTTAACTGTACATTTTGCAAGCTTTTAGATGTTATTAAGATGTCTTTATAGCATAATCTAACTAATTCTTGATAGCCTAGTATACATATGTACCAACATTTAATCATCCCTCTATTGTTGAACATTTGGGGTACTAATAAACTTTTATAGTTATAAAATTTTTGCAGTAAACATTTTTGGACATAATTCATTGTACCAATCTGAATTACTCCATTAGGCTAGATTTCCAGGAGAGGAGTTTCTAGGTCAAAGGTTATACAACATTTGAGTGTAACTGGGTAAACTGAGGACTCCCCACAGGCATTTGCAAATAACAATAGTGGTTAGAAAGTGACTAACAACCCTAGCTTTGGTTCTTTTGTTGCAGAAAGCTATTCCACCAGCTCTCAGGCTTTCATTATGCTGAGTGGGCCCTGGGAACTGAATGGAACTTTTTGAGAAACCCAGAGTTAGAAACATTGGAGGAGGAGGACCAAAAGTAGGAAAGGAGAAAGATGTAATAGCACCAGAGGTTGTGAAACTGTGAGAACAAACAGGGACAGTTAAAGGGAATATAATAGGATTTAGGAAAAATCTTTCATAGGGAGCCTACACTCTCTTTCACAAAAAGCTTGTAATGTTTGTTCACACTCTATCTCCAAGAAGTTCAGACAGGTCACGAGGAAATTTACAGAGGCTGGTACACAAAGGCTTATAAATGCAAACTTCAAAAGAATATCTGCAAAGCTTGCATGCTATGAATCTGTAAAGTAGGTATCTGGGTTAAAGCTATAAGCTTTGGAAACACAAATAGCCATAAAGAGGCTTTCAGCTACTCCCTGGTGGTTTTGAATTTGGGAGGTAAATGTGGGAGTGGGACTTACTTAGAGCCCTGGAATGATGTTTTCCAAGTTTATATCTTAAAGAGAGCTAGTTACAAATATATGCAGTTTTCAGTGATATCCACTCCTCTATAAAAAAGGGTTTGATAATTTTTAAGGGACAGTTTAAGTCTAATGTTTTGTTTAAGACCATGGGCTTAAGAAACACACTACCTGGGTTCAAATTCAAAACAATGAAAGATCAAAAATGAATAAAAATGATTTACCTATATAAGAAAGGAGAGAACAGGGAGATAACCCAGAGCCCAGTTTTGAAATCAGAATCATGTAATTGTCATACATATTATTTTGATAATAATAATAAATCAAAAAATGATAGAACAAACCATGAAAAAATTTGAAAACAAAGTGAAAAAAATAAACTAAGTATATACCTCTTGGTATCCTAATTGCATGGACAAGAATTATGTCAAATAACATTAAAACATAATATTTTGACTCAAATCCTAAAATACAATATTCTAACCCTACATCCTTGTATCCTAAGGAAAACAACAGAAAAAACACTGAAATGTATTAGGTGGTACTACTGTTAGTAGTAATGTTGCTGCCATTATTTTACGATTTGGTATACTGGTATCGCTATTTTGCAACTCTCACTGGGCGTGGTGGCTCATGCCTGTAATCCCAGCACTTTGGGAGGCAGAGGCAAAAGAATTGCCTGAGTCCAGGAGTTTGAGACCAGCCTGGGCAACTTGGTGAGACCTCATTTCCACAATAAATCAAAAAATCAGCTGGGTGTGGTGATGCATGCCTGTAGTTCCAGCTATTTGGGAGGCTGAGGTGGAAGGATCCCCTGAGTCCCGCAGGCCTAGGCTCCAGTGATTGTGAGTGTACCACTGCACTCCAGTCTGGGTGGCAGAGTGAGTCTCCTATTCAAAACAAAACAAAACAAAAGAAACTCTCATATACATTACTGTATGCATTATATAAATACATACTTATTATAGAATAAAGTAAATACATTATTGATGTCATTAGAAAACAAGGTTTTTTAAAGAAACAGAAATGAATTACAAATATAAAAATCAAATAAATTAGTAAAATAAACCATGAACTTAAGAATTTTTTTTTGTTTCTAAAAACATATTTATTTCCTAGCACCATTTCCCAAACATGGAACAAGTAGATCACTAAAGAGATAATGGCAGCAATAAATGAAAATATGTCCCCCATATATATCTATATATGATATTCATAATGATATTCAAAAGGCAATTTGTGGGTTAGCATTGATGGTTGCTAAGACAGAAACTCATTATAAATTAAAATAATAATTTTTAAAAACAAATATTTTTTTCTGCCTTTTCTGTTAATACTGTATTTCAGCATATTCCCCAAAGTGATGAAATCTCCCCTTTATAGAAGAAAAATAACTAGCAAACTAGAATTGAAACATCATCACTCTGCAACCCATCATGAAATAATAAATGCTAAAACTATACGATGAAAGATTGATGGGAAAAATCATTAATGGATAGATGACAACACCTAAACCATTTTAATCTAAATAAAAATAAGACAATCATATTATCTTCTGACGAGATGCAATAGGACACTCAGATATTACCTCTCTATGGTTTGCTGTTGCTAAAAAAGAAAAGTAAAAAAGCAAAGCTGAATGTAATCAAGTCTGAATCTACTGCCAAAGTACTGCAAAAACGTGGGTGTGGAGGAGTATGTTCATTTGTACCACACTTATGCAATCAGTCCGATGAAACATGTAAGATATTCTACAGTACAGGTGATCCAGTAGCTTAAATGAAAAATGGCATAAAAGGGGGTGGGGAGTTGTTAGTGTACAGTATAAAGATGCTTACACCATGTGTCCATTCCCATAGGCCTAAATAGATGCTTCTTTTCCAGACATACTTGATTCCAGTCTTCTAATCTTGCTCCTTCCAGACTGTCCAAACAGCAAAACAATTCATCACTGCCTTAAGAGTCTACGTAATACCCTCACTTTGCACCACTTTAATCTCTTTCTACACAAATGATCAGATGAACTGGCTGATGCTCTTCCCATTGTGTTTCCCTCACAACTGTCTGTCAGGGTTATTCCTGAGTCAGGTATATAATAATACAGAATCTCACTTTCCACTTGTAATCACATACCAAGCCCATCTATCTATGTATAAAGCTCAAACTTTCTTCCTCCATCAGCTGGTAATGGAGAACTCCTCCCACGAGGCTGAAGGAGAGTTGTTAATGCAGTGGTTGCAGGTGACATGTTGACCTGAGCCATCTTTCTTGCAGTTTTCTTATGCTCTCTGAACCTAATTGGGCCCAAATCTTAACATACCACTTCCACTTTACAGCACATTGCTGTTGAGCTTGCCCAGTGCGATGGCTTGATGAACCTGACTCAGCTCAAGACCAATAATTTTACTACATAGTCACTTGATGTCTAGGGTCAAAAGTTCGTTATCTGTCTGAGTCCAGCAATATGCTAAAAGCTATTTTTCAAATGGTGTATAGCTTTCTTCTGCAAATGGTTTTTCTGTCTGAGTCATATCAAAAGAGAGAAACAACAACATAATTTGAACAGGACAAGTTTAATATAAAGAGTAAGCAACAATGGAGGATTAGAGAAAGAAGAGATTGGCTAGGAAGAAGTAAGAAGATTTAACAGAATTTAGGAATAGAAACTATAAGGAGTATCCATCCTATGACTGAGATTAAGCACCCAGGGAAGAGTCTCACTCCCCACCCAGAGATAAGATCTAGACCTTATGAAAGGAACAGGGAAGGTCTGGTATTTTGTCTTCCTTGCATGCCAACCTGTTAGCCAAAAAGATTTGTAAATGCTGGCAGAAAATGAGATGCTAGAGTCAAAGACAGATGACTTCATTATTTCAGGCACAGAATAGGAAGGTATCTTACTGAAAAGCACATCAGAACACCCCCCCCCACCACCACCAAATAAGAGGTTCTTGGGGAAACTGCTGCCTGATGGGTGATGATGGTCAAATACACTGAAGGACGAGGGCACTAGAGGAACTGCATTTGTTCCAGGAGCCTAGTGCTAGAGAAAGTCTCACACACTGCAATAGCACAGTGGAAGTTACGTGTACTGCAGGAACACATGGAAACAGGAAGTACAACCATTCTGTTCTTGCAATGTCTCTCTAATGCCTTCAGCTGACACATTTCAGTGCCAACTTCCAAAAGAAAGATGTTTACATATTTACATGGCTTAGATCCATTACTACAGAGAAGGCAAATAGACGAATCTGGGGCTAAAAATAAACTCATAACCAGCACAGATGGTGTGACTTTGCTCCAGAATGTAGGGTTTGACACTTTTGATTATGCTTTCATTGCTGTTATAGAACCTACAGAGCATCTTTCTCTAGTACTTTTGGACTTGCTGGGTTCTGTGGTTCCTGGGGATCTACTTCTACCCGAGCTGAGACATGCTCTAGAGCCCTTTCTTACTCTGACTTTGCACTCAAAGCTTGTAGCCTTCCATACCATCCAGCAAAAGGTTATTCCAGTGCAGAATATACTTTTTCTAAAAAGAACTTACCATGATTTGTGCTTATTTCTTATTGGTAGGTAGTGCAATAGTGTTTTTTATTGTTATGCCCAAGCATACCCTAGACCACTAGACCACTAAAAACTTAAGTGAAGTAGCAGGTCTCTGAAACATGTTAGGGTTTATCTCCCACCTTTTGGAGCACATGTCTTAGCAAGGCATCCAGAATGCTTGTCATTTCTTGCTCAACAGGTTCAATTAACATGACATTATAGATCTAGTATACTCATATATTGTTTTATGATATGTCCACTGATGCAGGTCCCTTTTGACAATAGCATGTCAGAGAAAAGAATAATTAGCATCATACTAAGGCAAGATCATCGATACGTGCTGCTGTCCCTTCAACGAATGCATACTGCCTCTGATCCCCCTTCTTGTGTAGAATAAATACTACATAGGGCTTCACTATACAATTTCTTTTGTGTTTAAAAAAAATGTTCATAAGAAAACATTTTCATTTTTTCTTCTTAAGCAATCTTTAGCATTCCCTAGCTACATAACTTTGGGCAAGTTAATTAACTTGTCTGTGGATCAGCTGTACCATCTGTAAAATACAGATCACAATATAAATATCTCATAGGGTTATTTTTATAAATAAATGAGTTAACACATGTAAGGAAGTTGGAATAGTTCCTGATGTGCAATAAGCATACAATGTAATTGTTGCTGTATGTACATTTGTCCATAAGGATAATTGTAAATTTGGTGATTAGGAAAAAATTCTCAGGCCACTGTCTGCATCTACTAGGTAAGCTGTCCATCAAATTCTAGACTTCATAACTGTCTGGAAAATCTGCCTACTGATCTAGAGAGAAGACTATGCCTTGGGCATCTGATAAATACCATCTTTTGAACTTAGGACTACTGAATACTCCAAGGATGGTGTGAAGAGGTAGAAATAAACATTATGTTACTTAACTCAAACTTTCTTTCCTTTATAGTAATATATTTATAAGGTCCATAACAAATATAAAAGGCATTAAAAGATTAGATTCAGAGTTCCCCTTGCTTTCTTCAAGCCTAAAAATTTTTTAGAACATTTTGCATTGTGAGTGTAAAATAATTATCATCAGTACATTTTTTAAACCAATGCCTTTATAATTAAATTTGTTGGGGTTTTGGCTTAGCAAGACAATGCTACAACTGTCTTCATTGTGGGTTCAGGGCAAGATTAACAGATAGGCTCAGTGATAGTAAAGTCACACAAGGTTCTTGATCCAAATTGCCATATCACCACCGGAAAAATAGATTATTTATATACCCAACAACGTGTAAGATTCTAGTTTTAAATGTCTTCACTAGCACCGAGAATTATCCACTTTTATTTGTCCTTTTCACTGAGAAAAAGAGACATCTTTTGCACATAAATTTCTTACACTCTATTTCTTTTTCATAGATACAGGGCTCTCTACAATGATAAACATCTTTATCTCTTTCCTTTGATGAAGTCTAGAAGGATGCTGTCATTCCTTCTTCTCCTTCAGGTCAGCCTACTACTTGTAATCTGTTTCCTATACACATGCATTTTCTCTCTGAGCTACATAAGTTTTATTCTCACTGGTAACTTCAGCCTTTTCTTCTCTACCTTTATTATTTCCTCTCTACTTGAAACATGAGTGAATCTCCATCATTTTACAGTTATTTTTTCTTGATCTTGCATCATCTCTTTTCTTTATTTTGCCACCACATTTCTTTTTCTCATTATCCATATTTCTATCCTTGTCTTGAAAGAGTGGCCAAGCATGGTGGCTCATGACTATAACCTCAGCACTTTGGGAGGCCGAGGAAGGAGGATTACTTGAGGTCAGGTGTTCAAGATCAACCTGGGCAACATAGCAAGACCCTATCTCTACAAAAATAAAACAATTAGCTGGGCATGGTGGTGCACACCTGTAGTGCCAGTTACTCAGGAGGCCAACACAGGAGGATGGCTTGAGGCACAGTGGTCAAGGCTGCAGTGAATCTTGATTGCACCACTGAACTCCAGCCTGGACAACAGAGGGAAATACTGTCAAAAAAAAAAAAAAAAAGAAAGAGAAAAAGTGGTTTCTGCTTTTTTCATTTCCATTAAAGTCATTGAACTAAGACTTTCACATAACTTTTCAATATCATTATTTTGGAAAATATTTCCAATAATCCCTCTAGCTCATATTTCTAGTTCAATAGTGTTCTATCTCTTGAAGTTATTTGACATCATTGGCACTTTTCCTCTTCTTCTTAAGTCCTTTTCTCTATTGTTTTTTGTGTTAGATATTGTTTTGTTTTTTTGTTTTGGCCAACAAAAATTTATCCCTCCTTTCTATTCTTTTCACTTTTTTGCTAGGGATAGAAACACTAGGAACTGAGTTTTTCAAACTCCTTTCCCACTAGAATTTTGAAGTGATTTGCATTCAAATAATGAGAACTTGCTCAAGATTTGAGAGAAAGGAAACAAAAATCACTTTGTCCCAGAATCAATGGGCACAAGCAAAGTCTTCTGCAAACATGCAGGCAGCGATGATTATTGACAACGATTTCCCAAATTCCTGATAAATTATAATACATTTCTTTCTGATTAAAATAATTAGAGATGATGAAAGCTGACTAGCCTGCCTCCATGGAAAGCACTCTGGTTTTCATTGCGACCCTTCTGCTACATCTCAACCCAGTCTTTCTCAGTCTCTTTTGCAGCATCTGCTTCCTCTCTGCCTTCCTTAAGTGCTGGTTTTCTTTGGTGCTCATTGCTTCTCATTCTGTACCCTCTTTTCTAGTCAATCTTCTCTATTTCTCTATAGTATTATAAAGTTCCAGATTCATGTTAATAATGATGACAAAATTAATCATCTTTGATTTGGGGTGAAGGATAATTCCACAATTTCTGTGGCTTACAACAACAAAGGTGATTAGTCACTTGCATTTCAAGAAACATAGCTCTCAAAGCTCCTGCTTGGGTGTGGCATTGTATCGCATGCATGTCACAGAATCAAGCATAGCATGAATGGGATAGGTATGTATGCTCTTCACATGGGAAGCATTGAAGCTCATTTAGTAATTGGCACGGACATATAACAATCCTACAGAAATGAGAAAATGACAATATGTATATAATATTTAATCTACTGCAATATAGATACTACTAATCCCAACAATTAAAATGTGTTAAATATATAATATTTCCACTATATTTCATATAGTACCTACAGCAGGGATTAAAAGATAACATAAGAAACATAATAATCTATCATTTTTTCCTGTTACTTCTTACACTTCAAGTTTGAAGCAATTGATATTGATAAGCAAATAGATGTTGGCATAGCCTTTGGCTCTGTTGACATCTATAGCCAATTGCTAGTTGTTCTCTTCTCTCCATGTAGTAGAGTGGAAAGTGACCATATATATTCCCAGCTAAAGTTTACACTTTCCAGATATCTTGCAGTTAAATGTGACCACGTCACAAAGTTTGGTTAAGGGGATGTAAAAAGTACCATTTACTCTGAGCATTGAACTAAAAATGTTGGGTATAGACTTCCCATTCTACCAGTTGGTAGATGCCAATTATTGGAGCATCCTTTCTTAATTATACAAGGTCTGACAATTAAGTTCACAAACTTGCCACTCTGCGCTTACATTGGCAGCACTGTACAAACAACTCAGTAAGGTTTCATAACCTTGGTATATCAGTGTTTCACAATTGTGTTCATGTCAGTGTGTGTCTTGCTGAAGGGCATTCATTATTGATTATAGTTGTTGCATGTTTTTGTGTGTTGTCATGAGAATTGTGTTGGAGCTTGAATTAGAGCAACAAGTAAACATTAAATTGCTTGTTAAACTTGGCAAAAGTAGAAATGAAATCAGGGACATGTTAGTCCAAGTCTATAGGGATAATGTCATGAAGAAAATGGCAGTGCACAAATGGATTAAATGTTTTTCTGAGGGGAGAGAAAGTGTCACTGATGAAGAGAGGTCAAGACAGTCAGTAACAAGCAGAACTGACAAAAACATTGCAAAAATTCATTGAATTGTGTGACTGTCAGAAGGATAGCAGACCAAATAAACAACAATATGGAAACAGGAAAATCTTAACTGAGAATCTTGGCATCAGAAAGGT
>CAUYQG010282367.1:0-18312 GCA_963574415.1 Tarsius wallacei | reverse complement strand
AGCATTGGTTTTAATGTCCCCTCTTTCATTTCTGAGTTTAGTTGCTTGAGTCTTTCTGGTTTTCTTACTTCATGTAGCTAAGGGTTGCTATTTTCTTTTTCAAAAAACCTACTCTTGGTTTTATTGAGTTTGTTCTACTGTTTTTCTTTTCTCTATTTCATTTATTATTATTCATCTAATCATTATTTTCTTCCTGCTAGTCTGAGATTTTTTTTCCCCTGTTTCTTGTGGTGTATAGTTAGGTTATTGATTGGGTAATTTGAATTTTTTAAAAATGTAAACACATATGGTTATAAACCTCCCTTTTAGCATTACTGCTTTCTTTCCCCGTCCTTCCCCCATTCCCCCTTTTTTCTTCTTAGCAGTACTTTCACTGCATCCCATAACTTTTGGTATGCTGTGTTTTTATTTTCACTTATCTCAATGTATTTTTAATTTCTCCTTTGATTTATCATTTGATTCATTCATGCTTTAAGAGTGTGTTATTTAATGATCACATATTTGACTCTTCTAGATTTCCTTTTGCTAGTGTTTTGTTTCATTCTATTGTGATTGAAAAAAAAAAGAAACACTTTGAATGATTTAAATCTTTAATTTGTTAAGACTTATTTTGTGGCCCAGCATGTGGTCTAACTTGGGTAATTAATGCTCCATGTTCACTTGAGAAGAATGCATATTCTGTTGTGTGGAGTGTCCTATGTATGCCTGTTAGGTTTAATTAGCATTGTGTTATTTAAGTCCTTTATTTTCTAATTGATTGTTTGGTCCTATCCATTATTGAAAGTGGACTATTATAGTCTTATACTATTAATGTGTTTCTATGTAGTTCTCTCTTCAATTATGTCAATGTTTGCTTTATAGGAGAACTGAGGTTAGGTGCAGAAAAATTTATAATTTTTGTATCTTTTGGTGAATTAACCCTTTTATAGTTATGCAAATTCTTTTTTGGTCTCTGGTGACATTTTTAAAATTTAAAATCTATTTTGTCTGATATTAATACAGCCAGTCCTGTTCTTTTTGTTACCATTGGCATGGAGTATCTTTTCCCATCTTTTCGCCTTCAGCCTATGTATGTTCTTAGATCTAAAGTGGGTCTATAAATATTTTCTTAGTGGTTAACATTGCAGTTATACAAGACATCTTAAAGTTACATCATTCTATTTCAAACTGATAACAATTTAACTAAAATTGCATATTAAAAACTTTATATCTTAAAAGTCACTGCTCTTCACTTAATGTTACTGATGTCATGAATTACATCTTTATATGTTGTAAATGCAATAATATAGATTTATAATTTTAAAAAAAATTACCACTGATATTCTGTGCACCAAAATGACACTACTGCAAATGGCCATATTTGTCCATGTGCCTGTCTTTATGAGATGACTTTATATTCTCTTACAGCTTTCTGTTGCTACCTACCTTCCTTTTGTTTCAGCTTGAAGGGTTTCCTGAAGTATTTCTTTTAGAGCATGTCTAGTGGGAATGAACTCCTTCGGCTTTTATTTATCTGGGAAAATCTTAATTTCTCCTTTATTTTTGAAGATAATTTTTGCTGGAAAGGGTATTCCTGGTGACAGATTTTCCCTTTCAGCACTTGGAATATATCATTCCACTCTTTCCTGGCCTAAAAAGTTTGCTGAGAAGTCGGATGATGATCTTATAAAAAATCCCTACATGGGGCACACTGCTTTTCTCATGGCATTTCCAAGATTCTTTCTTTGTTGAATCAGTTAGGAGGAATACGTTCAACAGACCTGTTGTATAACACGGCAACTATAGTTAATAACAAGGCACTGTACTGAAAATTGCTGAAAGTAAATTTTAATTGTTCTCGCCACAAAAAATAAATATGTGAGGTCATGCATCACATATTTATTCATTTCTCAGTGTATACATATTTTAAAACATAGCGTTGTACATAATAAATGTATGCCATTTCCTCATGGAAAAATCAATTATTGAAAAAAATAATAAATAGCTGGGGGGGGGCATACTTCATCAACAAGGGTACCTGCATAACGAACATTTATATACCTAATCCTGAATTGCACCCCACATCTTTAAAATAAACAATTTTTTAAAAAAATAAATAATAAAATAATTTATTTAAAAAAATAAAAAGAATAAAAAATTCCATGTAGTATGTTAAATTTGCTTTGGAGTTACACTTGTTGAATATTCTGCTACTAGTTTATTAAGTTATTTTTTATAATGAGAAAGTGTTGGTTTTCTGAAATGCATTTTTGGTATCATTTGAGATGTTCATGTCTTTTTTTTGCTTTCTTCTATTAATGTGGTGTATTACATTGAATGACTTTCATACATTGAGCTACCCTTGAATCCTGGGTTAAAGCTCGATTGGTTATGGCATATAATCTTTTAATACACTGCTGGCTATTCACAATAGCAAAACCAGGAACCAACCGTGCTGCCCATCAAAACTGGACTGGATTAAAAAATGTGGTACATATACACAATGGAATATTATGCAGCCACAAAGAAGGACAAAAATATGGACTTTGCAGCAACTTGGATGGATTCAGAGTCTATCATACTCAGTGATCTATCACAGAAACAAAGAACAGAGTACCACATGTTCTCACTCATAAGCAGACCCTGAACAATTACCATCATACCTTAAGAAAGGCATTGGCAGTAGCAGGATACTACTGGGGTGGGGGTGGCAGGATGGACACAGCATAAATAAGTGTACCTGATCTCAAACCAAGCATAGTGGGGACCAAAGCGAGACCCAAACTTTACCTGTAGGATGATCCCTTGTATACCTAATCCTGAATTGTACCCCACATCTTTAAAATAAAAAATTAAGAAATAACACACTGCTGGATTCGGTTTTCTGGTATTGGTAGAAGATTTTTGAACCTATATTTATAAGAGAACTTTGTCTATAGTTTTATTTTCTCATGATGTCTTTGAAGTTTATGCCTGGGACACAGTAGATGAAGAAGTATTTGTGTTTTTAGGACGAAGGTCCCAGAAACCTTGACATACCACTGTGAACAGCCAGGTCATCTTCAAAGGGAACTTACAAGCATTTATTTGGGTGTCTCCATTAAGGGAGGGAATACCCAGAGGAGGAGTCTCCAAACTATAGACTGTTAGCCAACTCTAGTCAGTCACCTGTTTTTGCATCGACTTATGTGTCTATGGCTACTTTCAGGCTGCAGTTACAGACTTCAGGACTGCAGCCAAGACCTTATGGTTTGCAAATCGTAAAATATCCACCTTCTAGCACTTTAGATGTGTCATCGGAAAGTTTGCTGACCATTGACCTTGACATTTTGAGGACTACTGGACGTGGATCTCAGCTGACATTGATACATACAGATGCAAAGCATGATCATGGCCTTCTGTTAGGGTGAGTGCTTATGGGACCACATAATGCCTTGAGTCCAGGCTAAGTGCCATCTAAATTTTGCAGACCCACTCAGCGGTCCTTTCTTTGGTCCCTGAATGTTTAATTGGATTTATGTATTTAATTGTTGGCATAGCCCCCACATGGGGCCCTTGGCCCGCCCTCCTGTCACCTAGTTAGCAAATCAGTAGAGATATTGTGTATTTTAAGGGAGACTGGAGTTGGGTATTGGTATTGGAAACGAGTGCCATTTGTGAAAACCTTAAGTCTGAGGCTGTGGTGGTCCTTATCTTGCTACTCATCACTTCTTGGATGCAGTCTCTTCAGAAGCAGAAAGGATCCTGGCAGAGGAACGTAGAACACCACTAGTTCAACCCAAGTAGCTGACTTGATGCCAGCTGCTGTGTCAGATCCCTGTTGCTGGCGTGGATTCACCCTGCACTGAACACGTGGTGTGCAGCTGTGTCTTGGAGACTGTGCTCTTTCCTTGTCTGGCCAGAACAAAGACCTTATTAGCATTCATGTGGAAAGAACAATATTTATTGCTGTTTTGCTCCAGGATTATGTTTATTGTCCTCGGCTTTGTCAAATAATTGACCAACAACATCTGATCCTTCTGTACACAGTGCAGGACACCATGCCGATCTATTGCGTTGAGAAGGCGTGATGGTCAGGCGAGAAAAGCAAACATCCGTGAAGGTCTTGGGAAGACACATGCTCTCCAGAGACTGAGTGGAGGGAGATTAGCCCTGAAGTGATTCAAAGATCTGCCATTTCAGTGAGGTTCCAGGGGTCCTGAAGTGAGGGAGATGCTAGAACGTTTCCTGTGAAGTAAAAGGAAAACTGTGGCTGCATTCTGCACCTCCCACCACAGAGAAAGAAGCTGAGCACTGGGATGGCCTTTGTGTGACCTGGGGGGACACATTCTGCACTTGGCGATTTGTAAGGCATCCAGCTGTGAGTGGGTCTTGGGGCAGGTAATGGCTCTGCGGAAGGTTCCTGCAGTGGTGGACATGGCCCTGCCGTTTGGTCTGTCAAATCTGCAGAACACTATGGTGTTGAGGTGTCAGTAGTGGGCACAGATGCAGTGGGAGAATCACAACACAGGCTCTGGGGTCTGAATCTTGTACGTGTCCCCTGCAGCGGGCAAACCTCCCCTTGCAAACTTCTTCTGGGCCTGAGGCTGGGCCCTGTAAGCATGCAGCGTCTGGTCACAGGGAACATGTAACTGTGCCTCTGTAATTGTGCACTGTGTGTAGGTCTGTCACACTCACCAGGTCACAGGGGACAGGCCCTGTAGCATCACTGTGCACACTGGAATCGGTACGTTTGAGGTTGGAGCTGTGCGGTACAACAGGGCACACTACCTGAGGAAGACAAACGGCATCTGATCGTGACATGTGAGCTTAGGTAAGGAGAGTCTCTGTTCCAAGCGGATCGTAGGAAGGGAGGGCAGGGAGATGGTTGCAACAGGAAGAAGCTGGTCACGAGCTTGTCAAGTGTCTCAAAGGTCAGCCAGAGAAGGGAGGAGTAACAAGGTCGGAAAGGATTGGGCAGGCCAGGGGCTCAAGGACCACCTGTTTTTGGGGTCAGGAGATATTTAAGAGGAGTTAAGGAGGGGCCGTCCTGCATTCAGATGCTGACTTGGACAGAGGCTTGGCCAAAGTTCAGGGTTCTCTGTGGAGGAGAAGAGTTTAACTAAAGTTTGGTCAAGTCAGAGCTCTGTTAAGCATTTTGTTGTGACTGATCAGCGGGGAAAGATAATGACTTACAAAGCAAAGAATGGGAATTTGGAAGGTGTGTGTCTGGCTTTGTCCCACTCAGATGAGGGGCTTATCCATGAACCATACATAAGTCACATGGGGGAGGGTGGTTCTTTTCAATAATCCATTTCCCAGCTAACAGAAGGTGGAGGCATTTATTTAACGCTTCTTGCTGTCGGGATCACATGGCTTGGGTAATGTTCACCATCATCAGCACACATGCATGACCTGCAGGAGGAGGGAGCCCCATCCTACATCACTGCCCATGGTTGCACTGGTCCCCCTGTCCCAACTTGCTCCTATCATCACCTAAGAGGCGAAACTGTGGGAGGGCATCTTGTGTAATCAGCTGGAGGAGGAAGAACTCAGGCTTGGTTTATGAATTATTCGCCTCTGAATGTGGATACAAGCCCAAATCATCACAGGCTGCTTAAAGCAATGCTCAAGAGCAGACTTTTTTGGGGGAAATATTATTTTTGACTTCTTGTATTATAGCACTATTATATTGCATAATGGTTATGCTAATTGCTCATAATTTGAGCTTTTATGACTTTCAAGCCAAAGTTTCACCGAGTCATTTTCCAAAGTATCAAGCAGATGGCATTATATGACCATTCTTAATACGTATTGCTAATGGTAAAATTCAAGAAAAAATAGTTTTATGAAAGTAAGTAAATTTGTTCTTGTTCAACAACTGAGCCACTTGAATTTACCTGAACTTGCGCTTCTAGTGATTGCGATTCTAGTGATTTTTGTGAAATACTATTTCATTAGGTAAAACTAATTACCTAAAGGTACTTAAGAAGCCAAGTAAAATCCTTAATGTAAAACCAAATTCTCTTTATCCGATGGCATTTAAGACTCTAAAAAGACTTCCAGTTTATAATGAAATAATCTATACCACAAGGTACTCCTCTCACTCCAAACCCAAGTAAATGAACAAAATAATTAAGGGCAGGCGTAGTGTATGGAGCACCAAATATATGTAAATGTCAATGAGATTTGCATAATTGCTGCTTCTTTTCCAGTGTATATGTAGATAAGGAGTAGACTTCAAGGCCTGGATAGAAAGGGACTTCTCAGTAGTCTAACCTGTGATTATTACATCTTATAGAAGGAGAGGTAATAATGCAAGACAAGGCTGTGTACAAATTTCTGGGCATGGCCTGAGAGGCTGGAAAAAGAAGTGGCAGGAGACATGATTATTGCATGTCGTGCCAATGTTCACCACAAAACATCTATCTTGGAAGAAGCAATGGACTTCCTTCCTTTCTTTTTTTGTGTTGGAGTCTCCTTCTGTCACCCTGGCTGGAGTGCAGTGGCACGCTCATGGCCACTGCAGCCTCGACCTGCTTTGGCTCAGGCGATCTCTCCACCTCAGCCTTTCAAGTAGCTGGAACTACAGGCACGCGCCACCATGCCCAGCTAATTTTTTGATTTATTGTAGAGATGAAGACTCATCAGGTTGCCTGGGCTGATCTCGAACCGGGGGGCTCAGGCAATCCACTCACCTTGGCCTCCCAAAGTGCTGGGATTATAGGCGTGAGCCACCACGCCCGGCCAGCAATGAACTTTTGAGGAGACAAATTCTTGGGCCAGTAGACATTACTGAGCTTTTGATGTTAGCCACTCTATTCCTGGCACAGTGATCCCTGAATTCAGGGTGGCAGAGATGGAGGCCATCCTTGGGCTGACAGCTTGAATGTCCACCAATCACAGCTGATCTGTCTGTTGTCTACTCTGAGTGGCCAACCTGCAAATAATAAGGATCAATATTCCTGAAGAAGAGCAACTGACCACCTGGTGGTCAGTTGACTACAATAGCCTCTTTCTATCCTGGAAGGGCCACTGGTTCTCTCTCATGGGGAGAGATAACTATTACTGGCATGGATTTGTCTTTTTCCCATAGGGCTTCAGCCAGTACCACTATCCAGAGGCTTATGAAATGTTTGATCCACTGACATGAATTCCACTTAACCTAGCATCTACCAGGGAACACACTTCCCAGTGATGCACATACCAATGTGGCATCTACCTTCTAGAAGTAGCCAGCCTCCTAGGGTAATGGAATGGCCCACTAAAGGCACAGCTGAAGCACCACCTCAAAGGCTCTGCTCTCCTAGGACTTGTGCCATCTTTTCTGGTGCACCATGTGCATTCAATGAGAGACCTCTGTATGACTCTGTGTCCCCAGGAGGAAGAACCCTGGTTCTAGAAACCTAGGGTGGAAGCAGGAGTGTCCCCGATCACCGTCACACTGTGCAAGAGTGTCACACAGGGGAGGGGACAGCCTTTCTAAGGTCCTTCCTCTAACAATCATTGGGCCTTATGACCACTCCAGACCTTGTGCCCAGCCCTTATATGCAGCATCTCATCTGGTCTTCACTACAACCTACCAGTGTTAGCACAGTTCTTCTTTTCAATTTATAGACCGAGGAAACTAAAGGCTAGCAAGGCAATGGACTTGTGAAGGGAACTAAACCAATAAGTAATACCTCCAGACCTCTGTCTTGATCTGTCACTCTCCAGAGCCACAACTTTTACCAGCTATCAATACTGCATGTAGAACATTAGCGACGGGATGGCCAACCATCCTGGTATGGTTGGGATTGATGGCTTTTACTTGATCCAGGAATCTCAGTGCTACAATTGGGAAGGTTCTGCAAGCAGGGATGAGTTGGTCATTCTGTTCAGCAAGGTGCCCGGCTTATAATAAATGCACAAAATATGGTGATTGTTGTTCACCTTATCAAGTGCAGCTCTGGAAGTCTTTGATTTATCAGAAGCCAACCTTGGGAAAACAAGGCCACGTCACAGTCTTCATGGAGGCAGCTACTTGACCACTGAGGTGGGAGGTCTGCCGTGATGGAGCTGAGCAAGGAACACTGGTTCCAGGAGGGGGGAGTCCTGGAATCCCTGATGGAACAGCTCCAAGGGCCATCCTTGAGAAAATCAAGTCGGGCAGGGGGACATTGCTTCTTAACGTTCTAAGTTCCATGAGAACTACACCTAAAGAAATAAAGGGCTCTCCCACCCATGAGGGGGTTGCAGTCATGGCTCCCACGAGTAAGCCTTCCTTACTTTTAAACAGACCTGTTTGGAAAATGAGATCCCTGCTCTTCCCATCAAGTGGTAGAAGCCCTTTCTCCACCTCCTTGAACCTGAGCTGGTCAGTGGCTTGTTTTAGCGGATGGGCCATGCTAGAGTGATGGATGAGTGCTTCGGAGGCCTTGCAGTTTCTGCTTAGGACCGGTGTAGCAACAGCAGCCTTCTGTAAAGAAGCCCGGTGTCAGCCGGGCTCGGTGGCTCAGCCTGTAATCCCACGCCTTGGGAGGCTGAGGTGAGTGGATTGCCTGAGCCTGCGGGTTCGAGACCTGCCTGGACAACTTGGCGAGACCTCATCTCTACAATAAATCAAAAAATTAGCCGGGCATGGTAGCGCATGTCTGTAGTTCCAGTTCCTTGGAAGGCTGAGGCAGAAGGATCGCCGGAGCCCAGCAGGTCGGGGCTGCGGTGGATGAGAGGACACTGGAGGAGAGGTCAACAGTCAGCACCAGCATTGATTGACTCTAGATGATTGCCAACACACAGAATCATGAAAAAAATGATAAATTGCTTTAAGCCACTGAATTCTGGGACTGGTTTGTTGTATAGGGGTAGTTAACTGAAGCATCACCTCTTGAATATCAGCCTTG
This sequence comes from Tarsius wallacei, assembly GCA_963574415.1. Lineage (NCBI taxonomy): Eukaryota > Metazoa > Chordata > Mammalia > Primates > Tarsiidae > Tarsius > Tarsius wallacei. The sequence goes on along the minus strand of CAUYQG010282367.1, from coordinate 9,472 downwards.
GGGAAATGTGGGTGTGCCCGTTCTTAATCTGTCATTCTTAGCTCCAGCCCACCCCTCTGGGCTCTGCTTTGTGACGTCAGAGCTGGGACTGCACTTCCCATTCTGAGGGCACTCCCATCAGGCCCTGCCCACATAGGCACCAGAGGGATACTGGAAGGTTGGAGAAGGACAGACCTGCCGTGGCTGTGAGCAAGACCCGGCAGCAGGAGAAGGGCCTTCCTGCGGCAGCAGCCGGATCCTGCATGCTGCTTTTCCAGCACTCACATGCCCGCCTCATGGTTCTTCTAAAAAACCTGAGCACCTGCCCAGGCCCTGCTCAGAGAGAGTTACTGTCCCAAGGGACTGCTCCTCTCAGTTTACAAATTTTAACGCTGCCACCCCCTTTCCGTGTTTAAACTGCCTTAGGGTTGTAGCTGCTCTGTGCAATTGCTGCTTCCAGAATACCCCAGTGTTTTTTCTTGTTTTATTTTATCTTTGCCTTCTTGTTCTTCAATGTCTGTTAATCACTCTTTACACGAAAATCTCACTGTTAAAATGCTGCTGCTGTGGTTTCTGTGTCTTGGCTGTCCCAGCTGATACAGAGGGTATCGTCCCAACTAATACAGTGGGTATGGTCAACCTACTATCACTCATTAAAGAGAGACACATAACTTCAGTAGGAAACTTAGTGAGGTTGGCCGCTTAGAAACCCAAGGATGGGGCTCACCAAATACAGGAGCCCACAGATGCCATGGCCCAGGGAAAGAGAACTGACCCTCCTTCCTTCTTTCCTTGCTTCCTTTCTTCCTTCCTGCCTTCTTCCACCCTTCCTTCTCTCTTTCTTTATTCAATATGATACACTGAGAAAAGATGGGCTTCGGAGTCAGAAGATCCTGAAATATCTATTTACTAGCATGAAGACCTTAGGAAATTTATTGAACGCCTTCATACTCTGGTATCCCTCTTCCAGCAACTGCCTGCTCCATTCCAATATACTCTTAGAAGCTGAGGCCGAGAACTGTTAGTTGTATGGACTATCAAAAAGACAAAAACTCATCTCCGGACATTTGTAAGGAAAGACTCTATAAAGGGAGATTATTGCAACGGAGATGTTCGGCGTCTAGGGCAGACCTTCTCATGGAAGAGGTGGGGGAGAGAAGTCTTTATATGCAAATGCTGAGGGGACTTGATATTTTCTTTTCTTTTTTGAGTTGGAGTCTCACTCTGTCGCCCAGACTGGAGTGCAGTGGCACGCTCCTGGCCTCCACAGCCTCGACCTGCGGGGCTCCAGCGATCCTTCTGCCTCAGCCCTCCAAGTCGCTGGAACTACAGGCGTGCGCTACCACGCCCGGCTAGTTTGATTTATTGTAGAGACGAGGTCTCGCCAAGTTGCCTGGGCTGGTCTCGACCCCCTGGGCTCAGGCAGTCCACTCGTCTCGGCCTCCCAAAGTGTTGGGATGACAGGTTGAGCCACAAAGCCTGGCCGGGACTTGATATTTAACGAACTGTGTCAAATGTTGCAATAATAGGAAAGGCAAGGCAGGAAATGTTTATTTCCATTTAGGTGCACGGGCAGAGGTTTGGACCTGAGACAGAGCGAAAAGAGTTATAGTGAGAGAAGTCACATAAACCCGAGGGCTGGCTGTTCTAGTCTCTCCAGTCTGAAATTGTAGCTTATGTAAAATTTGCTCAGCCTTGTCAGTATTTCCTCTGGTTCGATTCAGGTTCAGAGAGACAGTCCCTGAACAACCCAGGGACGAGGGAGAACTGAAGTAAGCTGAGTGGAATAGTCTTCAGTGCAAGAGGGTTCTCAGCATTGTCTTGGGTAGACCAGTGAAAACATCTGTTGAGCACGGGAGGAGAGGCCAGCAGTCGTCACCAGCGCCTCGAAGAATGAATGACTCCAGATGATTGGCAACACATAGAATCACGTGTAGGACTCTAACACAACTGGCAAAGGTCAGTTGTGTTAGGGTCCTACAGATCAGGCATATTGAAAGAGGGATGCCTAAGTCAAAAAAACGTAAATATTAACATAAAAGGCAAAAGGCTGAATGAAAGATCCGGGAGTTGAACCCTGAGCGTATCCAGTTCAGCAGATGGTGAAAGGTTGGTGAATGGAGATCTCTCAATTACGCGTCATTGCTTGCTGAGTTTCTTGAAGTGAAGCTGCCGATACACTGGGTGATCTTGCCCCAGTCTTGGCTACTTTTTTGTAAAGTGTGTGTTTCACCAGACAGCCTTACTAGCCCACACAGAGGCTTTGCCTAGGGATGAATCTGACCCATGCACGGTATATGGGGTTATGAGTCCTCCCAGGTTCATTAAGTTGTCAGGCTGTATCTGTCAGGACTTCTTCAGATTCTGGGGAAAAGGCCAGCTTCAAGGCACCCTAGAACCCTGATAGGGATTTGGACGGGCAGCCTTGAGCTCTCTCTGTGATGTCAAGTCGGGAGGCAGAGAAGTAGAGAGAAAGATGGAAAACATTGGTTTGGAAGACTGGAACCAGGCATTGAAGGAAACAGGAAGACCTGAAAGTTTGGTAAAGGTTAACAGTTTGTTCAAGGTGACAGAGTCCAGTCCTGCTGACAGGTATGCAATAATACTGGTTTTTTTTCCATAGCGGGAAAGGAAGCCAAGTCAAAGTTTGCTTATTCATGAGTTAGTCACAAGTTATAAAGATATGCAGAGTGACTTAAAGATAATAAATATGATTAAAAACTGATATCCCTGAAGGATATTTTGTGTTGAACTGTGTGACTCTCAAAATATGTTCAAATCCTAATCTTGGTATGCGTGAATACCACTTTATTTGGAAATAGGGTCTATATTAGTCTGTATGTAACAAGATACAGCAGAAATTTATTTCTTACAGTTCTGGAAAATGGAATTCCAAGCCACACTAAATGCACTGTGCATTCCTGCTGATAATTTCAGAGAGTGTAAAAACAAGGATGGATGGGACACGATAAGAGAGAAGAGGGCAGTTCGAGGATCACAAATATCCTCGAGCTCAAAGCATTATGGAGACAGCCTCTTTGAGACAGCTTCAACTGACCCTGCAAGGTGGCAGACTTTAAAATGGAGCAAAATTTATCCAGCAGTAAGAAGGTCTATGCTAAATTCGGCCGTGAGAAACAGCAAGACTTACAGGTTCACTATGATCAGAAGATGCTCTTGTGAAGAGAATCCAATGGTACATCCCAAACAAGACTAAATTTTGTCTGCAAATCACAACATGGAAAGATGGACAACAGTAGTGCTTTTGCATCCTATGCCCATAAATCTTTATTATATATATTTTTTCTTTTTTCTTCCTGCTTTTCTTTTCTTTTCTTTTTTTTTCTGAGGTGGAGTCTCACTCTTGTTGCCCAGGCTGGAGTGCAGTGGCACACTCATGGCCACCGCAGCCTTGAGCTGCTGGGCTCAGGCGATCCTTCCGCCTCAGTCTTCCAAGTAGCTGGAACTACAGGCACGCACCACCACGCCCAGCTAATTTTTTTGATCTGTTGTAGAGATGAGGTCTTGCCAAGTTGCCCAGGCTGATCTTGAACTCGTGGGCTCAGGCAATCCTCTCACCTCGGTCTCCCAAAGTGCTGGGAGTATAGGTGTGAGCCACTGCGCCCAGTCAAGAAACTTTATTTTTGGTATGCTCTTCTCAATCTCAAATTGCCTCATCCTCCCTTTCAGAACCAGCTTTGCCTTTCAGAGACTTTTATATTAGCATTCCTCTAAATTATCCTTTTTGTTTTACACCAAGTCGTTTCAAAATTTCTGGAACATACCAAGTCCTTTTGTCAACCAAGTCTTCAGGAATTCTGATCCAAGCGTTAAGTGTAGGTGACCACGCCATAAAGAATATAAATACCTAGAATGAACGAACTTTCCATTTTGTCCCACTGCCTCACACCTTTTCCATCGATATCAGGAGGTACAATGAGGTAGACAAAAACTTCATGCTGTAGGACCACAATAATGTAGGGCATCTGTAAGTCAGGTAATGACTCCTAAAGTAAGCACGCTATAATGCTGTGTTGTACTTGCTCAGATGAGGAAATTTAGACCATTAGTCAGGTAGCTTAAGAAGGGGCATGATACAAGTTCTCTCTCATTCTATGACCCTTAAAACACTGGTCTGAGCTAAATGCTTACAAACCTATGAAATCAGATGTGGTAGCTAGTAGATTCTTTTGATTGATTTCTGTGTGTAACGAGCAGCACGTAGTACTAATTTATTTCTAGAATATCTGACCTCGTTTCCATCAGACCAAGCATAAACTTAGTGAATATTATTACCCCTGGAATGGGGAATTGGGGTTTATGCCATTATGATCTCCCATCCTCTGGACACAGGACATGTTTCTGGACTATGTTCCAAAGCTCTGTTTTGGTGACAGATGGTAAAACACATTGTGATATTAAGTTCTAGAACAGTTTCATGCTAAATTTTACAGTTTCCATTACATGTTGGTATACAAGAAAATATAAAATATAGGAAGCTGAGATTTTTTTCAAGTTATGCGTGTTCTGTGTGTTCAGGCACAAGAAGGTGTGTTGCTATTCCCATCTCCATGCCCTTCTTGCTTCTTGGTCAACATCCAGGAGACAGTTTTTCTTTTCTTTTTTTTTTTTGAGTTGGAGTCTCACTCTGTCACCCAGACTGGAGTGCAGTGGCCGCTCCCGGCCACTGCAACCTCGGCCTGCTGGGCTCCGGCGATCCTTCCACCTCAGCCTTCCAAGGAGCTGGAACTACAGGTGCGCGCTACCACGCCCAGCTGATTTTTGACTTATTGTAGAGATGAGGTCTTGCCAGGTTGCCCAGGCAGGTCTCGAATCCTCGGGCTCCTGCAATCCACTCACCTCAGGCTCCCAAAGGCGCGGGTTTACATGCTGAGCCACCGAGCCCGGCTTTAATTTTTTTTATTCTCGTTTTCTGTTTCTTTTTAGAGCAGATCAGAATGGGTACAGACTGCATTTCTACCTTACTGTGGACAGAGCTAGTGAGGTGGAGTACAAGGTTTCTTGTTCTAAGGTACCCTCTTGCATTTCATCGGCCAACCCTGATGCAGAACAAGGTAAGGCAACTTGTTTTGCCAGATACCAGGATATTATGTCTTAACATAAAAATGAAATGTACAACTAGAATAATTAAGACATACAGCATTGGCTCAGGAATAGGCAAGTATTAATAGACCAATGGACTGAAATAATGACTACAGAAACAGACTTGGGTTACAAAAAAGCTGACATTACAAATAAATGGGAAAAAATAAGTCATTTAATATATGGTGACTGGTGAGATGCTTGGTAAGCTACCTAAAAATTAAATTGAATTTCTAGCTCATACCACACACAAAAATCAATTTCCCAAGGATTAAAACTTGTACAAACTTGAAAATTTTGGGAAGAAAATATATGAGAATCAGTCGTAGAGAAGGCAAGTTTCTCCCAAGCAAGACCAAAACCATAAATGAAGACTGAAATATTTGACTTTGATAAAACTAATGACTTTTGTTTATAAAAAAGAAATAATCATAAAGGAAGTGAGAAATCATGCCATAACCTGAAAGAGGATACATAGCACATCCGTAGTTGATGAGAGATTCAATTCTTTTTACATTTTTATTTCAAGAGCTTTAGGGGTACAAGTGGTTTTTGGTTATGTAGATGTGTTATATAGTGGTGAAGAAGTCTGGGCTTTAAGTGTACCTGTCACTTCCACTGGTGAACATTGTATCCAATGGTGATTTTTTTATCTCTCTCACCCCCTGAATCTCCAGTGTCCATTATACCATTCTATGTGCCTTTGCAGACCTGTAGCTTAGCTTCCACTTGTAAGTGAGGACATGTGATATTTGGTTTTCTGTTCCTGTGTTGCTTCACTTAACATAATGGTCTCCAATTCCATCCAAGTTGCTGCAAAAGACATTATTTTGCTCTATTTTATGGCTGGCTGGTATTCCATGGCATATAATATCTTTTCTTTATCCCCTGATCAGTTGATGCACATTTCATCTGATTCCACATCTTTGTAACTGTGAATGGTGTTGTGATAAACATACAAGTGCAGGTGTCTTCTTAGTATAATGACCTCTTTCCCTTTGGGTAGATACCCAGTAGTAGGATTGGATCGAATGGTAGATCTACTTTAGTTCTCTGAGAATCTCCATAATGATTCCACAGAGGTTGTACTAATTTACACTCCCACCAACCGTGTAGAAGTGTCCTCTCTTCACCGCATCTATGAAAGCATCCACTGTTTTTCAATTTTTAAATAATGGCCATCCTGACTGGTGGAAGGTGGTATCTCATTGTGGTTTTAATTTACATTTCTTTGATAATTAGTGATGTCGAACCTTTATTCATATGTTTGTTGGCCACTTTACTTTGGTATATCTTCTTTGGAGAGATGTCTGTTCATGTCACTTGCCTACTTTCTAATGGGGTCATTTGTTTTGTTTTTTTTCTTGCTGTTTTGTTTGAGTTCATTGTAGATTGTGGATACTAGTATTTGTCAGAAGTATTTTGAGAATATTTTCTCCCATTCCACAGGTCGTTCATTTGCTCTGTCGGTTATTTCTTTTGCTGAGTAGAAGCTTTTTAGTTCAATTAAGCTTCACTTACTTGGTTTTGCTTTTGCTGCATTTGCTTTGCCACCAGGGGCAAAGTGGCCCTCACAGTTCTTGCTCCACAGCTTGGGCGCCATCAGCCCCCTCGTGTAGGGGAGGGGAGCTAGTCTGGGGGCACGCCACCCCCTCCAGGCTTTCCACCCCTACCACTGCGGACTCAGCCATCTTCCTGCCCCCCAGCCAGGATCCTTTGCCAGGGCCAGTGGTTGGGGCCGCGGTGGGGGTGAGGCCCGCGGCCACCTCCTCCCAAGGCCCATCCAAGGCCCCCAGTGCCCCAGGCCCCCTCAACCACCAATCCTTTTCTAGGGGCGGTAGCTAGCGGGGGTGGCCCGTCCCTCTCGGTGCTGCAGGTGGCCAGGACCCTGAGTCAGGTGGCTGCTGCGGGTCCGACACCCGGGCGCTCCTCCAACCCTCCGGATGCTGCAGCCACCCCAGGACTGCCCCCGGACTATGGTCAGCCTCCCAGCTTCCCTCCACCCAGCCTCGGAGAGAGAATCCGGGGGCACCTGGCAGAGGGGGCTCCGTGTGCGCGCGGGACAGGCGAGCCGGCTGGCTGGGGGAGGCGGGTCTGGCGCCCCACGGCTGGGGACCCCGAGTTTCTCTGCGACGTCACGGGGAGCACCTGGGGGAGGCTGGGGCGCAGGGCCCGGCTCGCCACCCCCTCCTCTGGGCACCCTGAGCCCAGCGAGCGATCGGGAGGCCCCGGGAAGCTGCAGCCTCAGCGGCTCTCCCTGCGCAAAGGCCCAGCTGTGGCCCCTGGGGTGGAGAAGTCGTGGGGGCCGAGGGCTGCTCCTCTCGGCCGGCGCGGCGGCGATCTGCGTTCCCCCAGCCCCATCATTTGGGCCGTCCTCCCTGGGGCGCCCTGGCCCTCGCCATGGAGGCCCAGGGCTGGTGGTCAGCGGGCGTGGCCACCAAGGCCCTCGGTGACTCGGGGGCTGTTCCCGTTCTCCAGACCCGCTTCCCAGCCCAGCCCCAGGGATGCCCGTGGGGGTCCAGCCTGCTTTCACCGCCAGGTGGGTCTGCGGCCCTCCTCAGGCCTGAACCACGGGGGAGAGCCCCGCCAAGACCTCCCCAATCCCCCGTCGGAGTTATCCGCGCAGAGATGAAGGAATAGCCTGGAGACCCGGCTGGGGTTTATTTAATGCCGCGTGGGTTTTGGGAGGGAGGACACTTTGTTCTTGAAGTCGGCCAGAAACTCTACCATAAAGTGCCAGTTTGCTTCGTTCTTGCTGTCTCCTGGTCTGTGCCACCCTGCGCTGGGGATGCCCGGTGGTGTGGCGGGCGCCCGGGGGTCCTCCTTGGTCACAGCTGGGGACAGGGTTCTTACAGGCAGCCTAGCCCCGTCCTGGGTACTCAGAAGGGTTGCTGGCACGATGCCTTCAATAAATTAAGTTTTATTTGTATCTTTGGGTGAAGAAAAAAGTCGATGGGGGACAGATCAGGTGAGTAGGGAGGGTGTTCCAATGCAGTTATTTGTTGACTGGCTAAATACTCCCTCACAGGCAGTGCTGTGTGAGCTGGTGCATTGCTGTGATGCAAGAGCTCCTTCGGGATCATTTTTGTAAATATGTTTCCCATGCCAAGATTTTCAGTTAGGATTTTTCTGCTTCTCTGTTGATGTTTATTGGGTCTGTTATGCTTCTCACAGTCAGCCGATGATTCTGACGCACAATTCGATGAATTTTTGCAATGTTTTAATCCGTTCTCGTTATTGGTCATCCTGACCTCTTTTCATCAGTGATGCTTTCCCTCAGAAAACCATTTAATCCGTTTGCACACTGCCATTTTCTTCGTGGCATTATCCCCATAAACTTGGGCTAACATGTCGCTGATTTCACTTCCACTCTTGCCAAGTTTAACAAGAAATTTTGTGTCTCTTTGTGGCTCTAATCCAAACTCTGACATTCTTCCTACGACAGCTCCGATGGCCATTTCAGAAAAAGAGTTCCAACGTTGCTTTGACGGGTGTACTAGGCACTGGCATCAGTGCATGGCTTCCCGAGGGGAATACTTCAAAGTTGACCACAGTGATATTCAGCAATGAGGTATGTAGGACTTTTTCTAGGATGGATTCATGGACTTAATTGCCGGGCCTCACAGTCATACTTTTTTTTGCTTAAGCCAACGTCCAGAAGAGTTTACCCTAGGTTTTCGTCTAGGATTTTAATGGTTTCAGACCTGACATTTACCTCTTTAATCCAACTTGAGTTAATTTTTGTGCATGGTGAGAGAGAGGGATCGTGTCTCATTGTTCTGCTTGTGGCGGTTCAATCTTCCTGGCACTCTTGAGCGAAAAGGGTGCCTTTCCCCAGTGTGTTTTAGTCGGTTGTATTTAGGTTTACTTCTGAATTCTCTATTCTGTTCCACTGGTGCACGTGTCTATTCATGTATCAGAATCATGCTCAGTTTGAGAACACATAAAGTACCACAAACTTACCAAAAAAAAAGACAAATGATCCCGATTTTTAAAATGAGCAAATAACATGGAGAAGAGGAAATTGGCATGGAGAGTAACATATTAAAATAATTCAGCTTTGTTAGTAAACAGGAAAATGCAAATGAAAAGCCCTATGGAGTGCTATTTTTTTTTTTTTTGAGTTGGAGTCTCGCTCCGTCGCCCAGACTGGAGTGCAGTGGCCACTTCCAGCCACCGCAGCCTCGACCTGCTGGGCTCCAGTGCTCCTTCCGCCTCAGCCTTCCAAGTAGCTGGAACTACAGGCACACGCTACCACGCCCGGCTGATTTTTTGATTTATTCTAGAGATGAGGTCTCGCCAAGTTGCCCAGGCGGGTCTCGAACCCACGGGCTCAGGCAATCCACTCACCTCAGCCTCCCAAGGCACGGGATTACAGGCTGAGCCACCG
>CAUYQG010282364.1:0-10697 GCA_963574415.1 Tarsius wallacei | reverse complement strand
TTATGGGGCTCTTAGGGGGTTGCTTTGTTTTCTTTTTACTTTTGTATGTATATATGTGGGTATTTTCATTTTTGTGAGTGCTCTGTGTGCTCTGTTGACTCTATTCTTGACTTTACTTTTGTGATGGGTATGATGGGTCTTTTTTTCCCTCTGTGTTCAACACCTTCTTAAGCATCTCCTGAAGGGTTGGTCTGGAGGTGGCAAATTCTCTTAGGGATTGGATTTCTGGGAAGGGTTTTAATTCTCCATGACTGATGAACCTTAGCTTGGTGGGTAGGAAATTGTTGGCTGGAATTGCTTATCTTTCAGAATGTTAAAAATGGTCTTCAGGCCCTTCTGACTTCTAGTGTTTCTGCAAATAAATCTGGAGTGATTCTGATGGGTCTGTCCTGGTAAATAGCCTCACCTTTGTAGCTTGCTGCCTTTAGGATTTTTTAATTTTGTGCTTACTTTGTGCAGGTGGATTACTATATGTCTTGGATTGGTCTTCTCATGTGATACCTTGCAAGGGTTCTCTGAATCTCTTGTGCTTAAATGGTTATGTCTCTAGCAAGATGGTGGAATTTTTCTTGGATGACCTCATGAAACATTTTCTCCATGGTGTTCTCAGTTTTCCTTTCTCCTTGAAGGATACCAATCACGTGTAGTTTTGGTTTCTTGACACAGTCCTGTATCTTTCGGAGGCTCTTCTCCTTATTTTTGAGCTTTTTTTCTGTTTTTGACAGACTGGGTTAATTTTATATTTTGGTCTTCAAGCTCTGAAATTCTTACATCCGCTTGGTTGATCCTGCTCCCGATGCTTGTTACTTTGTCTTTGATTTCAAGGATGGAGTTTTTCATTTTCATTATTTCAGAATAGGCTTTTCTGAAATTGGTCAATTCCACTTTTACTTCGTATATGACTTTGGTGAGTTTTGCTTCAGGTTCTCCTGGTTCTCTCTGTTTGTTTTAGCCATCTAATCTCTGATTTTTGTGACTGTCATGTGAGACAGGTTGTTCAGGGGAGGGGAGTCCATTGTTTATGCTGTGATAACTTCGTTTTTGGATGTTGTCTCTTTAGCATTCTGAGGGTTACTTATATATTTTGCATTAACTTTTCCTCAATTATGACAGGATGCTCTTCCCTCTCTGTATTTCCTTTTTATTTTGTTGTTCTGAAGCTAGTCATTGACCCTCTGTTCTAGGGCTGTTTCTATGGTTCAGTAGAGGACATTCTGTGGTCTCAACAGAGAGAGGGAGGGACACTCATTTCTGCTCCTCACTCCACCCTGTGGCAGGTTTCTCAACTGTAGCAGTTCCTTCTGCTAGCACTCAGCAGAGAGTGGGTGAGGGAATGTGCCTCCCTATCTGCTTCTGGTTTGCAGCCCAGAAGCCTTCCCACTGAGAAAGCCTTCTGGTGTCTTTTCTGTCGCTCCCTCCCTGTTTGAGACCACATTCTGTCCTCGAAAAAGAGTGATTTCCTTGCCATGGGGGAGGGGGGAGGGGTCATTCCTGCAGGCACAAAGGTCTTGGAGGTGATTCTGATCTGGCTAGGAAGATGAGCTAGGCACCAGGGAGGTTCACTTTGCAGGCAGGCTTTCCCTGCCTGGGAGCTGGACAGAGCCATGCTCACAGCTGCGACCCAGTATGTTTCCCCCCCCCCCCATCCCACATGTGGTCCGGATACTCACTGCTGTTCCCTTGACCAGGGCTCCTGCTTGAGACCAACAACTTGTGCATGGCTGGGACAGGGTGAACAGACCCAAAGCCTCTTAGGTAGTCTTACCTACTCTTGTTCACTGGTCTGGGCTTCAGTTCCTGTTTGAGCCTGGTGGGGGGCAGGGGATGGGCCAACCGATCCTATGCCTGCCATTATTTTCTGGTCTCTGTTCAGAGATTTTTGTCGGGTGCAGGGTGATTCACCTGTCCAAAAGTGTTCAGGATGTCTCCATCTATTGGCGCCTTGGCTCCTACTCTTTGCCTTCAGTGAGAGTGGCACAGTCTACTGCTCCACGGTGGCCATCTTTGATCTCTTTCAAGATTTACTTTTTTTGGGTTTTTTTTTAGTTGGATTCTCACTCTGTCTCCTAGGCAGGGGTGCAGTGGCACGCTCACAGCCACCCCAGCATACAACTGGAATTAATAAGCAGACTTCAGCTCCAAGTTCTTCCTCTTCTCTCAAAGTCAAGTTCTTGTGCTCAGAACAAAATCTGGGGCAAGCATTCTTCACCAAGTAATATACTTGGATTGAAAGGAGAAGTACATTCAGTATTGTTCTGCAGTTCTCTGGATGGTTTTCAATATACTCATCTCCTCCCTCACTCTCAAGCCAAAGCAGCAGTCAAAACATTTCAAAATTTCCTTCTGTGACTTGTTTTTCCTAAAGATTCAATTTCTCTAAATTCAAAAATATTGTCATTTGAAGAAACGAAAAATTCCAGGTTATACAATGACTTGTTCAACTGGATAATGTGATGAAAATGTCTGTTAACTAGGTTAGTTTATACAACCATTCTTCATCTTCAAAACAGCTAGCAAAATCTGACCTACTGATGTCTTGCATGTGCTCCCTTTCAGCTCAAACACCCTATTGAGAACTTTCTCTCTGTTAAATTACTGGATGTGGAAGGCAAAGTGCTCTTCAAGATTTTCATTCTCTCTTAAAACTCTCTTCAGTGGACTAGTGTTTAGTAAAGTTAAACATTTTTGTAGCATTACTCATATTCAAGAGGTTTTTTTTTTAAAACATATTTTTTATTTTAAAATTGTGGGGACAGTTAAGGGTTAGGTGTACAAATATTCATTGTTCAGGCTCCCTTGTTGATAAGAGGTGTCTCCCCATCCCCAGACAGATATTGACTACCGTTAATCCCACCTCCCTTCCCCTCCCCTGTCCCCCCCATAGTTTCCTGCCACTGTCAATCCTTTTCTGATAGTATTCTGATAGATGTTCAAGGTCCACTATATGAGTGAGAACATGTGATACTCAGATCTTTGTTTTTGTGAGAGATCACTCAGTATTATTCAAGAGTTTTTAACAGCAGTATCTCTCTGAAAGAAAGCAGTATGCTGTGATGTTAGAATGAAGGTGAATTTTCTTGGGGCACCATCAACATAGAGGCCAATGCAGTTCTTACAAAATATATTTTCTATTTTCATGTATGAAGATAAACAGCAAATGCATATTGTCTGTCACTTATTTGGGACAGCATTTTGCAGTAGAAAAAAATGTTCTTAAATTTCAGCATTATTTACAAATCTTACTAATGCTATAGCATTACGGTTATTGGTGAAATTTGTTTATTCATTAAATTGGATAAAAAATGTTGTTTTCCAGTTTATTATATAAAATATCTTCAGTGTCATGTGATATGTCATCAGTATGTCATGTATGTTATGCTGGCTGAGAGTGGGACTTTTTCAGTTTCATGCAGAGAATCTCATCCTGGTATTTTATTAATAATTTCACCTAAATCATTATTAAGTTCTTGCCAACTACTCAGTCTTTTCTAGGTGAAACATTATGTTTCAAATAATGCCTAAATAACGTCCTTCTTAAGGTTTCTCATTGAGTGTGACTTTTTTTAAACAAAATATTTATTTTGTTTGTGATTCAATTTGCTGCTTAAAATAATCAGCATCTTGACTTGTCAAACGTCTATGATTGACAGTTAAGTGTCTTTTCAATTTTGCTAATTATTGCTACAGTTTTAGTTGTTTGGTCCATTTTGTGCATCTTGGGCTAGGGCAACTGGGATGTAAAACTTGTTGTTAAGTGTTTTTCATTGTAAAGATTTCTTCCTTGGGGTTCCTTTCACAGGTGCGGTTAGTTGACTCAGAAGATTCTAACTCCTTATCATTAACCTTATCAAAATTGACCACAGGCTTTTTCTACCTTTATATCTCATTTTCTGTCTTTATATCTAATTTTCAGAAGCTACCAACCAGATGTTTAGACATATTTGTGGAAATAAAATATAAAACAGAAGGGTGCAATAACAGAGAAAAATCTCAAGAAATACCAAACCTACAATACAATTTATTTTTAACCTGCCTAATGAATGTTCAGCATTTACAACAACAAGTAGCAGGGGTCAGATTATCTTGGCACGTATAAGTATCTTCCTTAGAATGAAAATATTCCTCTGGTTTTCTATTACACAAGTAGAGCTTATCTGCTTCCTTAAGTCAGTAGGCTGAGTACAAAGGAAGGTGGAAAAAGTAATTTGGAGGGAGACGTTAACATAATTCTCCTACCTTCCTTACCATTGTGCAACACAGCACTCATCAGATATCAAAGGTCTCCCCATCCTGGCGTCAAAATCTGAGAATGGGCACATCTGGATGAGGACCGTCCTGTTCCCTGCTGTGTGGGCTGAAAATTCCCTCACAAAATTGCTCATGGGCATGCTCACGCACAGTCCATCATGCAGCATGTGAAGTTCAATGTTGGGAGTCAACCGTGGAGGCCTGCCTGCTGACAAAGGAGGCTGAAGACCCCAGGTTGCAAAGCGAACTTGGGCAGCTGAGACCCTTGCTTCTTCTACTTTTGTTATTAGTGCAGCCGAAAAGTTCTGTACAGTCTGAGGATGGAAAGCAAAATCCACTCACGCCTCCACTACCCCTTGCAAAAAGGTAAGAGGGGAATTCATGAAAAAATTACCTTCCCTTCATCTGAATTCCTCCCTAGGTTTCCACGACCCCGGCCTCCTGGTATTAGATCATGCAATCACTTGATTAAACATTGTAGTTGGAAAAATTGTAAAAAATCCGGAGGTGTTCGATTTAATGTTTGTCAGGGAACTCACTGGCTTTGCCAGGAAAGTACCAATAGAGATTTTAAATATCATGTGCAGGTAGATAATCACTTGTAAGATTTTATTTCTTCTGATTGGTGACTAATTGGGGAAATTTGAGAAGCTACAGTTTGTATTTTTAGGAAGAGTGCCAATGCAAAAATTACATTTACTTAATATCTTAATTTCTACATGTGGTATATTATGCTTAAGAAATTAACAATCACATAAATATTAGAGCACCCTTGCCTTTACTTCCCTTTGTTAAGGAGGTTTGTAATTCTGGTTAGAGATTGTAACTGAGATGAGTTGAGCCCAGGAGGCCTTTTGTTTTACAAACGTTGAAGCTCATTCTTCGTGACAGAGAATAATTGATGCAGATTGTAAACACCAGGTGTAATATTGTGGAAAACTAGTCAGGCCAACTGGCATCTAAGAAACCTTGAAAATGTTGTTTTAACCCAGCTAGTTGCAAATTGCTGTGTGAAGGTCACAGGTGTGACTTGTTAATCTATGTGATAATTATAATGCTTAGAACTTGGTGGTGATTTATAATGTAATAGTTATAGAAATAAGTAAGTTTTGTATGGACATTAAGAAATGATAATCATTAGAAAATGTTAGGAGTTTATAAAATTTACAGTTTAGGATGATAATCTTTAAAGATCAAAACAGGATGAACAAAGATACATTGCCTGTCTGATCCCTTAGATTGAAACTGATTGCCTTGAAAACAAAAGGCAATAATAAAAGGAGTTGGAAAAGACAATAAATCAGCATTTGTCCTGCTTACAGCAGAGTCAGTGTCCAGGTTTTTTCTCCTGTGCCAATGCCGTCCCTCTTTCAGGAAACTCTGACCCGCTGGAGCTGGACTCCGGCAGTTCAAGATCTAATGTTAAATATTTTTCCAATCACTCTTTCACCTGGAAGCCCTTGTGAGATCTTGCAGATCCCGAGAATTCTGCAGGCCTTCTGTTGAGAAACCTTGTGAGACAGTCTCATCTACTCTCATGGCCTCAATTATTCTTTTTCAAATTTATGTCTCCTCTTAGTTCTGTACATGCAAAATTGTTTAATCATCGTCTCTACCTGAACATTTCTTAGTCAAATCAAACTCGCTATGGCTAAACCCAAATTCTTGATTGTGTCTCCACTCTCTTTCCCATCACTCAAAAAAGAAAATTATAAGCCATTTTGAGTGTTGCCTACCTCAGGAAATTGCACCAATATCCACAAACTGTGCATCCCAGTAACTGGGACATCATTCTTTACTCATTATCCTTGACTTCTCCACCTCATATTTAATCAGTCTCCAATTCTTGTTGATTCTATTCCCTGAATCTCATTAAATTGAGCATTTATTTTGTTCTATATCCATACCACTCCTGGTCAAACTACTGTCTTTTTAGAGCTGAGTTTTCAGAAGGGTCTCATAAGTAGTCTTCCTCATCTACAATAAAACCAGTCCAACTTATTCTCCACTTTGTTGCTGATTGGATGGTTTTTAAAATGCAAAATTCGATCATGTTTTCCCCTGCTTGAAACTCCTCGATAACCACCATTGCATTGCTTTTAAGATGACCAAAATCCCTAGGAAGACCTACAATGCTGTTTGTGACCCTGACCCTGCTGATCTCACAAGCCTCTTCTCTGACTTCTCTTTCCTTACTGTGTTCCATCCATGCAGACCTGTACATTGCCTTATTTTAAGAGACATCCTCACACTGCCTCTCCTCTGCCTATGCATCTCTACTCCTTTCAGGTCACTCTTATTCATCCTCCAGTTCTGAGTTGATCTGAATATTTCTTCAGAGAAGCTGGAAGTTCCCCAGTACTGTCTACTTCTGCCCAATTTCACTTATCCCAATTCTAATTACACAATTAGTTGCACAATGTGTTGGTTATTTTCTATCCCTGAAGCAAATCTGCTCCTAGAAGGCAAGACATGCATTTGCTGTGTTTACCACCTTATCTCCAGCATTAACACATGATAAAAATAATTGGAATTAATGAGTGAATGAATGAATGATCAAATTCACTATTTTGCTTCTTTCATTCTATTGCTCTCAACTTTATGAACCAAGTTATCAAATTATTACATAAAGGAAACCTAAGTTTTTATTTTAATTTTTCTTGTTAATTGAACATTGTACCATAAGAAAATTGCTTAACATTTGAAACACTTAAAAAAAATGCCGCCCACCCTATCATCTCATGTGTATTGTAAGTCTGAGGTGATTAAATACAGTTTTGATACATAGAAAAGTAATAAACAACATTAAATTATAAGTTATAATAATTTCTGTGATGAGATTATTAGCATAAAAAAATCTTCCCACTACTTTGTAAGTGCAAATAAAAATATTGATTTGAGACTAACATCGCAGTTGTTGAGCATCTCAGTGCTCACTATTTGTTGGAGGACATAATTTTAAAATATGTAAAGAATATACAAGTAAGATCATTTTATAGTTTTATTTTTTTTTATTTTTTATTTTTTTTTGAGTTGGAGTCTCACTCCGTCACCCCAGACTGAAGTGCAGTGGCTGGGAGCGGCCATCACAGCCTCGACCTGCTGGGCTCCGGCGATCCTTCGGCCTCAGCCTTCCAAGTAGCTGGAACCACAGGTGCGTGCTACCACGCCCGGCTGATTTTTGATTTATTGTAGAGATGAGGTCTCACCAAGTTGCCCAGGCGGGTCTCGAACCCACGGGCTCAGGCAATCCACTCACCTCAGCCTCCCAAGGTGCGGTCTTATAGGCTGAGCCACCGAGCCTGGCAGTTTTATTTTTTTAAAAAGACATTTTAAAGTCAGCATTCCCTATAAAAAACTAAGTTTGCAAATTTAATAAATGTATATGCCAAAATTAATTTTTTTGTTTGGATACAAACCAGCATAGACATGAACATAGCTTTTCTCTCCTGGGATACAAGAACACACTATCCAAATTCAATCAGAACATCCAGATGTATGCGAACTGGTCATTCAGAGTTCACAGGATGTTCACTTTGGCTTTAGTACTTCAGACTGGATCTATACCAAGGCCTTTTTTATTTTTGTTATTATTATTAATTAGCAGTCTGGCAAAATGAAGGAATATTGTTATTTCAGCTTGAAATCCTTTAGACTGACTCGTGATTTTCAAACAAAGTTGTTAAGATTTGATCAGTAGTTATTCAAAGTATGAAGATTCAAAGTATGAAGATTCCTGGTGTGGTCTATGAAGTTTTTTCTGTCTGTCACTCTATTAAAAAAACAAAACAAAAAAACCCCAAACCAAAAAACAGGGTAGGTGTTTATTAGAGAGGAATCCAAAATCAGAGGTAGAAAAGGGGTGGATTTTAAGGTCTTCCTTATCCTTATTTTGTCTCTCTCTTCCCACAGGTTGCAGATCCAGACTGTGGCTTGACCACTGCTCATGGCCAACTCCCTGTTGACTGCCAGGCATGACTGAACCAGTTGTTGGACAGGTCAGCTAGAACACCTTCCATGGTTATAGGAAATGTAAGGCTTTGTTTTTGCCAGCTTCACGAACATGTGACAATTAACCAAAACAAACCAAATCCCCAAGAGACTATCAGATATGCAAATTGCAGTATTTGCTTTAAATTACTTGTCCGCTCTCACATTTTTCTGGTGGCAATATAAGAGAGCAACACATTTTTAAAGTTTGCTGGTATGTTTTCTAAAATGGGAATTTGCTTTCTGTTTTTTTTTTGGTTTTTTTTTTTTTTGAGTTGGAGTCTCACTCTGTCGCCCAGACTGGAGTGCAGTCTCCGGGCCACTGCAGCCTCGACCTGCTGGGCTCCGGTGATCCTTCCTCCTCCGCCTTCCAAGTAGCTGGAACTACAGGCGCGCGCTACCACGCCTGACTGATTTTTTGATTTATTGTGGAGATGAGGCCTGGCCAAGTTGCCCTGGTGGGTCTCGAACCCGCGGGCTTGGGCAATCCCCTACTCACCTCAGCCTCCCAAGGCGCGGGATTACAGGCTGAGCCACCGAGCCCGGCTGGGAATTTGCTTTCTAAAAGTTACAAGCCACAGTGATTTAAGACAGTAATAATCTGAGGTTCTCACAAAGCCTGTTGAGCATAGCAGTCTTTTACCCTCTAGTAAAATAAATCTGTATTTGTAGTGTCTGGACCAGAAAAGCTTCCACATTACTTTCTGTTGAATAGATTTAGATGTGCGCAATACATGTCTTAGAATTCTACCTACTACTCATGCAAACACCAAGCAGGACAAATACAAAGGAGACTAGATCTAGGTATATCATATTAAAATTACTGAAAATCAAAATAAAGAACAAGTCTTAAAGAAATAAGAAACATTACCCAGGGACTCAATGATATGAATGATAGCTAATTATGCAAGCCAGAAGACAGTGAAATGATCTTTGTAATACCAAAAGAAAAAAAAAAAAGGCAATCTAGAATTGTATGTCTAACAAAAATATCCCTTAAAAAAAATTAAGGCAAAATAAAAACATTTCCAGTAGACAAAGGCTAAGAACATTAGTCTTTATCAGATCTGCACTACACAAAATGCTGAAATAAGGTTTTCAGGCTGAATTAAAATACCAGCTGGAACCCAGATCTATAGAAATCAGTGCAGAGTACCAGGAAGGGCAAAGATGAAAGACTTTGCCTCACTTCTCCTATCAATTTTTGTTTTTATGCTGTGTCATTAAGTTTACAATTAAGATTGTTATAATTTCCTGATAAATGAAGTTGTTTCTCACTATGAAATGCCCTTCTCTATCTCTGATTATCCTCCTTGTCTTGAGGTCTTCTTTGTCTGATATTTATATAACCACAGCAGCTTTCATATGCTTAGTATCTTTATTTTTTAGATCTATATAACTATAAATGTAAACTTCAAAAATATGTTGGCTTTTTCAGGCAAAAATAATAGCAATGTATTGAGCTATTGTGTATGTAGGAATAACATATAAAAAATAAGAACACAAAGATCAGAAGGAAGAATAAATGGAATCATACAGTTGTAGAGTTTTTTATTGCTTGCAAAGTAATATAATACTATTTGAAGGTCGACTGTGATCAAGGCATATATTGTTATTTTTAGATATGCTTCATTCATACAGATATATTACTGTATAAATGAAGTATATCTAAAAAGCCAATTAATAAGATTAAATATTATAAATGACTTCATTAATCCAAAATAAGGCAAGAAAAGAGGAACAAAATAAATGGCAAATGTTACAATTGAAAATTAATGGCAAGCTGTAACTCAACCATATTAATTACATTGAATACAAAGGATCTAAGCACTTCAAATAAAAGGCAGAGATTTTCAGATAGGAAAAAAGAAACCCTCGTCTGTATGCTCTTTATAAGAAACATATTTTAAATAAAATAAAACACAGATGGGAAGCAAAGGGTTGGGGGAAATTACTATGAAAAAAACTAAGCATAAGAAAGCTGGTGTGGTTATATAAATATCAGGCAAAGGAAACTTCAAGACAAGAAGAGTTGCCAGAGACAGCGAAGGGCATTTCATAATAATAAATGCATCCATTTATCAAGAAAATATAGCAAACTTAATTGTGTACCTAATGACACGGCATAAAACAAAAACTGATAGGAGAGGGGGAGCGAATTCTCATTTACAGTTAGTGTGATAGTTGGTTTTGTGTGTTAACTTGGCTAGGCTACAGTGACCAGTTATTAAATCAAACACCAATCTAGGCGTTGCTTTTAAGATTTTCTGTACATGTGGCTACATCACAATCAGTTGACTCTAACTAAAGGAGATTATCATTGATAATGTGAGTGTGGGTTTGCCTAATCAGTTGAAGACTTTAGAGCAGGCGTGTCCACCATTTTGGCTTTCCTGGGCCACATCAGGTAAAGAGGAATTGTCTTGGGCCACACATAAGTTATATAATATAATTAGTGT
>CAUYQG010282360.1:0-27163 GCA_963574415.1 Tarsius wallacei | reverse complement strand
CGCCCGACTAATTTTTTGATTTATTGTAGAGATGAGGTCTCGCTTGCCCAGGCGGGTCTCGAACCCGCGGGCTCAGGCAATCCACTCACCTCAGCCTCCCAAAGGCGCGGGATTACAGGCTGAGCCACCGAGCCCGGCTGCCAGTACCTATCTTAAACCTCTGTTAAATATGCTCTTTCCTTCAAATCTCCCCTGGGATGCTCAACTGAGCTGGGAGTTCCCACCTCTTCCCCTCCCTGCAGTGGAGAATCACTGCACACAAGAAAGCTACTGCTGATGGGCACATGCTGCTTGAGTGGACTGTGTGGGGGCAGAAAAGGGTTGGAAGCACTAGCATGACCAGCTCCTTCTTGGCCAACTGCAACACCAAGGAGCTGGACTCTCTGAGACCAGTTCCCTCCCCTCTACGACCTCCTCCACAATTCTGTACTTATCTTTTAAACACAGAAGTCTGAATAAAGATGACCAATTATTGAAATTTACAATACAAAATTAATAAAATTTACAAAAGTATTGAAAAGTGAAAAGGAAACATAAGTGAATAGTTACCTGATCTTTGGGTAGGGAAGACTTTAAAGCATTCACGCAAAGGTTAAAGGAAAAGACAGATCTGACCACATAAACATACACAACTTTTGCTGGAAAAAATAATGTGGCTTAAAAAGATGGACTGGGAAAATATCTGCAGCATATATGAGGGTTAAGGGTCTTAATATATTAACAGAAAAAAAGAGAAGCAAAGGATATGAATAATCCATAAAACATGTACAAATGACAAGTAGAGCCGGGCTCGGTGGCTCAGCCTGTAATCCCGCACCTTGGGAGGCTGAGGTGAGTGGATTGCCTGAGCCTGCGGGTTCGAGACCCGCCTGGGCAACTTGGCGAGACCTCATCTCTACAAGAAATCAAAAATTAGCCAGGCGTGGTAGCACGCGCCTGTAGTTCCAGCTACTCAGAAGGCTGAGGCAGAAGGATCGCTGGAGCCCAGCAGGTCGAGGCTGCGGTGGCTGGTAGTGGCCACTGCGCTCCAGTCAGGGCGACAGAGTGAGACTCCAACTCAAAAAAAAAAAAAAAATGACAAGTAGACTCATGGGAGAAAAAGTTTAATGTCACTCAAGAAATGTAGACTAGAACAATAGGTATACAAAATTTTTTCTTTGCCAAATTGGCAAATTAAATCTAGTGCCAAGTACATGAGGCACACTCATACTTGGCTGGTGGGAGCATAAAACGGTACAAGATTTTAGGAAGCCAATCTAGAGAAATGTGTCAAAAACCTTAAAAAATATATACCCTTTGATCCCACAATTCTGGTTCTAGGGATTCCTAAAGAACCGACTATGGATATGAATAAATATATCCCTTTAAGGATAATTATCACGGCACTGTTTATAACGCTAAAAACTGGAAACACTCTCGGTGCTCACCCCCAGTGGTTGGTTAAATAAATGTCAGTTCATTTTTAGCATGAAAATACCCCACAGGTATTAAAAGCTGTGCTGGAAAAGAATAGTGACACAGGAAAACATTTTCAGAATGTTTGTTCTATATTGTTAAGTGAAATAGCAATTATAAAATAGAATGTACAGAAAAATCTCATCTTTAGAAAACTATACATATATCTGTATGCAAAGAAGATTTTAAAATGTTAACAACAGTTTGAATGTATGCTGCCATTTTTTTTCTTCAATGTACTTGTGTACACTTTCCAAACTCACCACAAATAGAGTTACTTTTGTTGTCAGAAAAAGTACTTTTAACTGGAAACACAAGATTCTTTTCTGTTTTGGCAGCCTGTTGTCTACTGGATAAAACCCAAATCTCTTGGCCTGATATGCTAGGGCTGTCGCAATCTGGCTCCTCCTTGGCTTTCCAGCCTGCTCTTCCCAAATGGAATCCCTTATCTATGGCCTCCTGAGTCATATGGTATCCACCAAAACCCAGGTTGCTCCAGACCCTTGCCTGCAACAGCCATGCCTCTTTCCTCATACCATAAGCACCGCCTTGGCTATTGGTCTGTTTCTCTAACTCTTGGTTGTCTTTCACGTTCTCAAACACACCAAGTTCTTTTCTGCCTCAGGGCCTTTGTACCAACCATTCTTCCTGCCTGGGTTAGTCTTCACAGGACCAGCTCCTTCTCATCTTCCAGGCCTTAGCTGAAGTGTCACCTTTTCATTTGGCCTTCTCCCCAAAACTCTATCAAAAGAGGTCACCTCCTTCTCATTTTCTGCCTCAGAACCTTCTCATTTTCTGCCTCAGAACCGTGTTTGTACTTACTACAATGTAAAATTATTTTTATTCATTTACTTGTTTTTCACATGTTTGCCCCACTGGAATGTAAGGTTGAGCAGAACACGGTCTGTGTCCTGTCTAACCTAGGGTCATGAACATAGTAAGTGCACATATTTATGGAACGGACAAACAACTGAAAGCCAGTCTGCAGAAGGGTCTGTAGAACCTTCCTCTGTGTTCCCGTGGAACTCTGAATACTCATTTCTACCAAGCTTTTTCTACCTATATTTTTGTAACTCGAATGCAGTTGCTTCTTTACAGTTGTTCCCTACCATGGACTGGGGTGTTCTGAATGGATGAATGAGTGGAGCTCCTGAGGGCTCCATTTTGGGATTAAGCAGTTGCTATAAGTCACACAGACGATGAAACACTGCCCACAGGTCAGCTTCAGCTCATATAAGTTCATTTTAAACTGTGCAGACACAGGGTTTATGCCTATGAAAAGTTTAAACTATATTTAAAAATGAATTTCAGCAACTAATTAGTTAGCAACATTAAACTAAATCTAGCATTAAGACCATGGAACCAAAAGAAGAGAAAATGGGAATATTATAGGGCTTTGGGTCTGTCAGAAACTGAATTGTGCTAAATTCTTTAATCTAAGAAATTTATAGGCTCTTTGTAGAACTGTAATTTGATGTTTGTTTCTTTTACAAGGAGGCTTGGTGTTCCTAGAGATCTCAAATATTTTACAGACAAACAATGCAGGGAAATGACCCTAATCAGCTTAAAACCGTGATGAATATAGAGAGGGGCTGGTGGCTTGTGGGACAAATTGTGATCACTCAGCACAATGCTGTGAGCCTCACTGAGCAGCCTTAGCTTACCTCTGGTAAAGCTAGCAAACCTTTGGGTGGGGTCTGAGGTGCTCTGCTGTTCCAGCTCAGGTACTGGCAAATTCTTTCTGTAAGGGGCCAGATGGTAAATGTTACAGCTTTGCAGGCCATGCAGTCTGTGTTGCAGCTACGCAACTTGGCTACTGCAGCATGGATGTAAATGAATGGACACGGCTGTGTGCCCATAACATTTTATGGATGCCATTTGAATGTCATACACTTTTTAGGTGTCACAAAATATCATTCTTTTTTGGATTTTCTCCCTCAAACATGTACAAATGCAAAGCCATTTTGGTGGTGGGCTGGATTTGGTTTATTGGTCAAAGTTTGCCAACCTCTGGTCTAGTTTAAAAGAGTTTATCTGTGTGGGCAGCTATGAGACAATGACAAGAAACAACACTCCGAGAGGAAAGGCCCTCCTTGATCTCAAAAGTTCCAACACTTGAGTGCCTAGACCCAATAGAAACAATTAGTTTCTGAGCACAACGAGACTAGAGAATAACGATGGACACCAGACAGTTAACATTTACTTATTTATTAATATTTTTTTTGAGTTGGAGTCTCACTCTGTCACCCAGACTAGACTGCATTGGCTGCTCCTGGCCACTGCAGCCTCGACCTGCTGGGCTCCAGTGATCCTTCCGCCTCAGCCTTCCGAGTAGCTGGAACTACAGGCACGCGCTACCACAACTGGCTAATTTTTGATTTATTGTAGAGATGAGGTCTCGCCAAGTTGCCCAAGTGGGTCTCGAACCTGCGGGCTCAGGCGATCCACTCACCTCGGCCTCCCAAAGCGCTGGGATTACAGGCTGAGCCGCCGAGCCTGGCTGACTGTTAACATTTAATTTAAGATGGAGTAGTAAGGAAAAAAAACTGCTCTCGGAAGTGAAGAGTGTTCTTTGAAGTTTGATTAAAAGTGTTTTAGTTCACACCTTATGGAAGCACATTATATTAGTGTTTCTTTACTGCAGGATAAACAGAAAACAAGTAATGCACTGCTATCACCACATGCTCACACTTGAGGTTTGAAAACAGCAAACAAACCACTTTGTGTAAGGGCTCACTGTCAGATAACACAACCACTGACAATAAGAGAGCCCAGAAATATCCTTTATTTTCAAGAGGAGCAGGCTTCCTCCACAACCCTCACTGGCTTTGCTATAGCATGAGTTTCCAGGGAGACAAGAGGAAATAGAGGTCATTAACAAGGTCTGTCTCTTCTGCCCTTCTCATTTTCTATTTTAAAATGTGCTTCCATTCTAAATATTTCACTTCTTCTGCTTTGAATAATATCAGCACCTTATATTAGAGGTGCAGTATAGTCTAGGGACAAGACACAGAGGGGTCTAGATGCTGGAGCCATATTGCCTGGGTTTTTGTCCATAACTAATTAGCTGTGGTCTTGAGCAAGTTACAGATTTATATTAATTACCGCTCGGCAGCAATATATCAACACAGAATCTTACTACATTCTCAATGTACACTATTATTAAAATAAACTATACTGACTTGAAGGAAAAATAGTATCTTATTGTTTCATTGAGATACCTTTGATTACTAATGAGGCTGATTTTTTTTTCCAAATGTTTGCTAATCATCTGTATATCTTTTGTTGTTGAGCTGCCCATTTTCTTTGCTATAATAGGTATTTCTAAATACAAAAATAAATTAGTGGAGGATGGGGTTGACTGTGTGTCTCAGCACACGCATCTGAACACTAGTGGGACCTTTCCACACAGAACCACGACCACCATGCCAAGGGCTGCTTCATGTGGGGGGGCTGGGGGAGGGGGAGGCAAGAGGTCACACAGCTCCTCGTTCCTCACCGTGGCCTTTCCCTGCACATGTGACATAAGTTGCACCTTAAACTGCTGCATATTGGCTTCAGAGAAGCTACTAAATATTTGATTCAGTGTATTTGGCTTTTTAAACTCTTTTTTGATTAAGTATGATGCCTATTTTGGTTTATCACAATTCTTGCTGGGCTAGAAGGTAATATGGGAGTAGCAAGAAATAGGGAGATACATCACAATTGATTGAAATCTGCTTTGCTTCACTTTTAGCTGGAAGCCAGTTTGTTGCCTTCAGCCTGCCCATTTACAACTAGGAGATAATCAGTACAGGTAATACTTTAGGATACTGGCTTCCAAAGGCCTGTACCTGTAGAGCCCCTGCCCTCCAGGTGCTAAAGCCCCTGCCTGGGGGCTGTGAACCAGAGCCAAAGCTACTAAAGGATTGGATCTTCCCACCTCTGCTTCGTACCCTTTGTGAGCTGGTCTAAATGGCCTGGGAACAGGGCTGTCAACTAGCAGGCAGATTCTTCTTACCCTCCTTCGGAAGTTTCTAATTACTCACAAAAGTCTGGATATGAAGCTGACATCAGCTTCCTTCAGTGTCACCCAGGAAAATCTCATTTGTCATATGCTCCCTTTCCTTTCTAAGCCGACGCCCTGTACTTAGCAATTATTGTTGAGTAGGCTCTATAATCACTGTTGCAACACAGTGTACAGCCCAGGGTGAATTCCACTCCTTCTAGCAGAGCCCACCAACCTGCCTGCTTTCCCTTCTTCCCACCTTGATATTTAGTGCTTTCTTTGCTAGGTCCTATGGATGATTCAAATATACTTATGACATGCTCCCTGTTCTCAAGGAACTTGTAGTTTAATAGTATACAGACAATGATAAAATGAGGGGGGAAAGTAACAGTGACCACAAGAGAGAACAAAGAACTAGGGAAGCCCTTCTATGTATTTGTACCCTCAGCCCTTACTCTAAGGAGTCATCTAAGGCTCAAAGCCATGTGCTGGTCACAGGGGAGAGAACAGGAACGAATCCCAACCAGGCCTGTCCTCAGCTTGTTGTCCCTGTTACAAAGGGCAATCTGAGATCACTCTAGAAACCACATACTCTCATCTCACATAAAACAGTCCACCCCCTTGAAGATAACTATTCCTGTTTCATAATGTATACAACTAGAAATAATTTCCTTATGTAGAAAATGCTCACATGTGCTAAACCTGTTCCTTAAAGAGAAGACTCATCTTTGCATTGACAGAAGGCATCCTGGCCCCACCTACTTTCATGCTGCAGCTCCCACCTCAGTCCTACAATCTCACCAGTTGGAATACCACCACACAAGAGTGGCTGCTAAAATTCTGGAATCGATTCAGTGTGTATCCCTCGGTCATCTGCTTTGTCATCTCTGCCACCAAGAGCAGCTAGTCTTCATTTGACCAGTGATGGTGTGGCTGCTGTGAACACCTATCTATTAAGGACTGGACTGAGCTAATTCATGGCCCTCAGTAAACACTATCATGTAATGACTTGGTTACCAGTGTAATCTGAACAGGGCGTCCAGAACTGAAGGTCAGTTTCACACACCTGTTTCAGAGAGAGAATACATTGACAAGAAATCTACCAATAGCTTTCTAAATGAATATTCATTCAACACATAGTTACTGAACATCTAGACTGGTAGACAGACACAGTCTTTCCCTCATGGACTCCTCAAAATCCCCTGAAAGTGACAGATATTTAATGAAAAAGTCATATAAAAATTAATTACAATCACATGAAATGGATTGGCAGTAGTGAGTCACTGCCAGGGGATGGGGGTGGAGGAAGGGCACATAACATTAATAAGGGTACCTGATCCCAGACCAAAGTGAAGCTCAAACTTCACATGTGTGATGACCACTTATGTAACTAACCCTGAATTGTATCCTACATTTTTAAAATAAAAAATAATTAATTACAACTGTAGTGTTATGAAGAAGAAAACCAGGGTGTTATTAGATGACACTAACATGAGGACTTAGACGTGTTTGGGGAGGAGGTCAGGCTTCTCTGGGGAAGGCAGCATTTGAGCTGAAAGATGCATGGGGTTAGGGAAAGAGGCTAGGGATAGTGCTCTCAGCAAAGGGCACAGCACCTGTGATGTCTCTGAGGCTGGTAGTAAGGGGCACGCTTACTTGAGGATGCAAAGAAAAGCCAGTGTGGTCCTGCAGGTGAGCCTGTAGGTGAGTATGGGGGAAAACAGAATGAGGAAGTGGGGTCATACCTCCCATAGGTGTGGAATGAGTTCAGACCTTATCTTAAGAAACTATTGAAGTAAGGGAGTGATATGATTTCAAATTCAACTGAGCCCAATTACAGTTGTAAAAATATTTTTTGGCCCATTTAATAGGAACCAAAGTGGAATCAATTAATCATAATAATATGGTAATAGTTATGGTTGTCTTAAACACAATGAACATTTCTAGTAATTTAATTAGCTACTTATTTAAAGCCTCAAATACAAACTTTCTTTTTAGAGCCAGGGTCTTGCTCTGTCACCCAGGCTAGATTGCAGTGGCATGATCATAGATCACTGCAACTTCAAACTCCTGTAACTTCAAAATCCTCTCACCTCAGCCTTCTGGGTAGCTGAGACTATAAGCATGTACCACCACACTCAGTTAATTTTTAAACATTTTTGTAGACACGGGGTCTTGCTATTGTTGCCCAGGCTGGTCTCGAATTCCTGGCCTCAAGTGATCTTCCCACTTTGGCCTCCCAAAGAGCTGGGATTACAGGTATGAGTCAGCCTTCAAAAAAGTGCTTTAAAAAGCAACTTTAAAAAGCTACCCTTTCTTGGTTTTTCTCCTTTTAAACTCAGGTAGGTCCTGTACCAAACCTCTGATACAGATCTGTCTGATCTTTCCAACAACCAGACGAGGAACAGAGGCTCTGAATCCGGGCAAGGGAGCGACAGAGCTGGGTATGCAGGCAGGATTGTCTGATTCCAAAGCCTGTGCTCTGTCCTCTTTGCCACAGAATGGAGAAAATGAAAGGGAGCAGATGATATGGCTGTTGGCCTTTTGGGATATTACCAGGGGTGCAAAATTACTGAGGAAATCATTTCTGATTGTGGATAAGGGATACCCGGAAAGAGCAAAAGAAGGGGTGGTGGTGGCAAAAATTAATAAATTGAGCAAAAAATGAAAAAAAGAAGAGCTGAAATGGAGTGTCTGTCTAAGCATCCTGAGGACAGGAACCTTGTCTGTCTTGTTCAAAGCTGTGCCCCTGGGACATAGAATACTTCTCAGCAAGTAATATGTGTCCAAAAAACATATATTGAATTAGACCAGGCACAGTGCCTCATGCCTGGAATCCCAGCATTTTGGGAGGCTGAGGTGAGAGGACTGCCTGAGCCCAGGGTTCGAGACCAGCCTGGGCAACTTGGCGAGGCCTTGTTTCTACAATAAAAATTAAAAAATTAGCCAGGCTTGGTAGCAAGCACCTGTAGTTCCAGCTACTGGGAAGGCTGAGGCAGGATGAGGCTGAGCCCAGCAGGTTGAGGCTGCAATAGCCGTGAGCATGCCACTGTACTCCAGACTGAGCAACAGAGTAAGACTCCAATTTAAAAAAAAAATGTTGAGGCAGGCTCGGTGGCTCAGCCTGTAATCCTGGGCCTTTGGGAGGCTGAGGTGAGTGGATTGCCTGAGTCCGTGGGTTCGAGACCCGCCTGGGAAACTTGGAGAGACCTCATCTCTACAATAAATAAAAAATTAGCCGGGTGTGGTAGCACGGGCCAGTAGTTCCAGCTACTTGGAAGGCTGAGGCGGAAGGATCGCCAGAGCCCAGCAGGTCGAGGCTGCGGTGGCCGGGAGCGGCCACTGCACTCCAGTCTGGGCGACAGAATGAGACTCCAACTCAAAAAAAAAAAAAAATGTTGAATGAATGAATAAATGTATTTGGACAGAACCTATTTCATGATAATCATGATGACAACAGTAATGAAATTAGCCACTGTCAACTGAATACCTCCTATGTGCCACACTTGTGCTTGGTGCTTGGCTAGACTAACCCAACAACCACGTAAAGCAGGGATTGTTACCCTTACTTTCTGGGCAAGGAAATAAGGTATGCAAAAGTCAAGTAACATCAAGGTTTCTTATCCAGTAAGAAGCAGGGATGAATGTAAACGCAGACCAGTCTCACTCCAAAGCCTGTGCTATCTCAGCCATGCCACGCTGTTCCTCAATCATGAACATGCTAGGAACTTGGGCTCCAGCGGTTGCCAGCCCCTTCAAGATGACCTGGCCATTGTGGGATCTCATTCTGTCATCATTCTTAGTCATCAAGTCCAAGCAGCCCCAGGAGAAGAAAGTGTGTGTGCACAGCAAGATACCTTCAAGATGTATTTTACAAAAAGTGTCTTTGCATAACTGAGGCTGTGGCTGGTTTGCTCAGTGGTGCTAATGAGGCCACTGTTACAGGGTCAGGCTCCATGTCTAATTAACTCAGCTTCCTGCCTTACAGACTACACCCCAATCCATGTCAGAGGTACATTCACTAGTTTCAGAAGAGTCAGTTGGGAAGTGTGGGTGGCCTGGTGAAACCTGTTTGCAAGACTAGCAAAACAGTGTGATCAGAGCACCTCAGCAATGCTAAGACCTTTTCCCCAAAAAGTCTTGAAAAATTTCCCCCCAAATATTTTTCAGAATCCTCTTTGTATCTCTGTGATATCGTAAAACAAACAAACAAAAAGGCAGGTTGGTAGACAGGAGTTAGATTTATTCCAGAAAATTACTAAGAACTTAAAAGTCTAAGATACATTTAGAACATCTATACAACTTGGTGTAGTTCAAAGAATTATAACTGAAAATAGAGGCAGGTGGCTGGGCGCAGTGGCTCATGCCTATAATCCCACTACTTTGAGATGCCGAGGTGACAGGACTGCCTGAGCCCACGGGTTCGAGACCAACTTGGGCAACTTGACGAGACCTCATCTCTACAGTAAATCAAAAAATTAGCAGGGCATGGTGGCATGTGCCTGTAGTTCCAACTGCTTGGAAAGTTGAGGTGGAAGGATCGCCTGAGTCCAGTAGGTTGAGGCTGCAGTGACCATGAGCGTGCTACTGCACTTCAGTCTGGGCGACAGAATGAGACTCCAACTCAAAAAAAAAAAAAAAGAGTTTTCAAGGCAAGTGATGTCTAATTCTATTTCTCTCTGGGCAGAGAGTTTCCGTCTCTTGTCTCATTCCTCTGCAAACTTCCTCACGGCTGCTGGAGTTATCCTTCCAGAACACAAATCTGATCACTTAATTTACAAAACCTACAACTCCCTTTGCATAGTTGTGTAACTCGGGTAATCATGGAATTTATCATCTGTCTGGGACACTCTCAAGAGTTAAAGGAAGCAGCTTTAGTGATTATTATGTAGGGTAACAAGCATAAACATAGGCAAACTAGGACCGACCTAACACAGAAGGGGCTTGACAATCTGGATTGAATCCACACTTTCTGACTCTTCCCCGTCCAGATCAGCTGGGAGGAACCTGCCCTTCCTGTGCTTTCTGCTCCATCCCTCAGCCCCTCCAGCCTCATGCCTTCAGGACAGCTGGAGGAGGCCCTTACTCTCAGGCAGAGTTAGGTTCTGGCCTCTGCTCCCACGCGCCTTTACTGGATCTTCATCATATTACTTTCTCTAGACTGTGAGCTCCTCAAGGTTGGGTGATTTTCAGTTATCCTGGTGGCCACCCCCAATGTGCAGAAGAGTGTTTTGCAAATTTTAAGTGTTCAGGAAATGCTAGTTGATATGAACAAATTTCACAACTAGATCAACTGGCACCTATTAAATAAAAACATTGAGATCTGTGTAATAAATAAATGTTTATGACTAAACTGTTTTATGACAAAGTTGCTGACTGTCTTGGTATCACAGAAACTCCAGTTGATTTCCATGTAAGTGAGTGTATGGAAAAAGTAATAATACATGAGCAATCTGTTTTCTCAGAGGTTGAAGACAGTAACAGGCATATTTCACTTCCATTGTTCACTGGGGATAGTATTGCTCTAGGCCAAAACCCCGACCTGCTAAACATGACTAATCTAGGAAGTGTTCTGAGTTGCCCTGGGCCCAAGGGTGCACAGTCCTCCTGGCCTTTAACTCGCATGTGGTGCTCTCAGGCCTGCATGACCAAGTCTATGTTAGTATCTGCTACAGAGAAGACACTGTGAAATTCGTGTGTAGCTCTTCCACTATCCAACCTGTTTCTTAAAATGATGAGCACTCAAGGGAAGTAAAAGGAAGTGCCCCAGACTGAGACTGGAAAATGTCCCCTCCCACTAGATGAGCAATGGCACACACCCAGGAGCGTGAATTCCCTGTCTCAGTAATGTTTTCCCTCTCCTAAAGCATTAATCTTGGAAGGATTAGCAATGAGATTGGCAAACTCTCTTATCTAGCAAAATCTGAATTTCCAATTACTTTATAGAGTGAGGAAGTAAACACAACTCAGTAGTCATCCTACTACAATAGCTTTTCAACTGTTGTTGGACTTAAGCGTGTATAATCCGAATATATTAACGAGTCAGAAAATAAGATCCAGGAATTAAGGAAAGATAGAAAGTCAGAGAATGAACATATGAAGGTGTCATAGGGCGAGTCACTAGATGGGACAGCTGTTTCCTAAAGTTCCTGAGAACTAGAAGAAACCATAGCATGGGGAGTTTGGTTAGAAACAGGACCAAATTTCCTAAGTGGGATGTTTAAGATCATTAAATAAATCACCAAGGGAACTGTGGAATATATTCCACTGGCAGTCTTTAAAAACAGAACAGTAATTAAGCAATCAGGGATGAGTTCTGTTTAAATCTGACCAATGTGTGGAATTGGCTGGAATCTCTAAGTTCCTTCCAGCCTCATGGTCTCAGGATGCCTCATCCTCACCAACTGCCAGCGAGAGTCCCCAGGCCTCAGAACCAGAGGGGCCTCGGAGTTTTCTGATGTGCTCCCCATCAACAATTGAAGACTTCTATTTTTAGGTACTGCTAAGGATGAAAAGCAGTAATATGTGGCATCTTCCAACATTTAATTAGTCTCTGACAGTCAAAAAATTGCCCTTATATTTAATCAAACTTCCTTGGTTATAAGATGGGAAATGAGATTGCTTCCTCCTATCAATGCTCATAGGCAGTAAGCTGAGGTTATCACACTTTTTAAGGCTTTTCTAACAAGCACTCTTCATGCTTTCAAAGCTCCTTTCAAAGCTACTGTTGTAAAGTTCAAGAAAATCTAAAAACTAGGTGAAATCCCAGTTTGACACGATTAATCTGCAGGAGAGGATTCTATACTTCAAGTTCTGGGGTCTGAGATATGAAACCTGGATGGATTTTTACCACAGCATTCCTGTTTCTAACACATACATCCTAAAGGTGTCTATTAATGCTATAAATAATCTTTTATAAATAACTCAAACCAGTACTCGGAAGAGGGACCTTTGAGGGGTCTTCCACCACTCATGTTGGAGGAGGTGAATCAGTGAGAATTGTGCATGGGGCTTGCTGGGCTGGAGAGGGAATGCAGGGTGGCAAGGAGGGAGAAGGAGGTGAGAGGAGAGTGGGGTGTGGAAGCAGGCAGATGGGGACAAATCTCATTGGTAGGAAGCGGTCAACACATCAGCCACAAACTTCTGGCTAAAATATATACTTGCAACCTCCCTTTTGGCCCTCCCCCTGCAGGAAGTTTCAAGTGTCTGTTCCTGTTGTTGCCATTCTTCCTCACATCAAGATTTTCTTCCTTTCCTAGGACTTTTGATTCCACTAAGTTTGCTATACAGTCTAGAAAAACTGTAAATTCTGGCAGTGGCTAGGATGGTCATTCCCCATCCTTCAGAAGGTAGTAGAGGACACAAATCAGGGTTTAAGTGAGAAAGGTGGAAAGTTCAACAAGTCAAGAAAGGAGATAACCATTTCACATTTGGTAGCATACCTACCACCATCTTATAACTTTTTTTTTTTTTTTTGAGGTAAGTACTCACTCTATTGCCCAGGTTGGAGGGCAGTGGCATGATCATGGCTCACTGCAGCCTCCACCTCCAGGGCTCAGGTGATCCTTCTGGCTTAGCTTCCTAAGTAGCTGGGATTAAAGGCATGCACCACTGCACCTGGTTAATTTTTTGATTTTTGTGGAGATGAGGTCTTGCTATATCACCCAGGCTGGTCTTGAACTCCTGGGCTCAAGTGGTCCTTCCTCCTTGGCCTTCCAAACTGTTGGGATTATAGGCATAAGTCACCATGCCTGGCCCTTCTAGCATATTTTAAAATGGAAATTTCTTGATATTATTTTGAAAAAATAAGACTTTCAAGCCCTCTTCTCCTGTTCAATTAAATTTGAGAAATCAAAAAGCACTTCCATTCCACATCCAGAAAATTTGATTTTGTCGAGGTAATTAAAAACACTCTTCCTTTACTGTAGCAAAGTAACCCAGGCAGAGGATTGGAAAAAAAAATGAAAAGCAACAGCCCCTTGACCCACTGGTTGCTATTTTCCAAGCTTGTTGTAAACTGCTTCTGCCAGGCATGATGGCTCAAGCCTGTAATCCCAGCACTTTGGAAGGCCAAGGCGAGAGGATTGCCTGAGCCCAGGGGTTCAAGACCAGCCTGGACAAGTTGGCAAGATCTCGTCTCTAACAAATAAAAAAAAAATTAGCTGGGCATGGTGGCACGTGCCTGTCGTTCCAGCTACTTGGAAGGCTGAGGCAGAAGGATTGCCTGAGCCCAGCAGGTCGAGGCTGCAGTGGCTGTGAGCGTGCCACTGCATTCCAGCCTAGGCAATAGAGTGAGATTCCAACTCAAAAAAAAAAAAAAAAGCAAATTGCTTCTATTATTAGTCGTTTTTCATGGTGAACTCCAATCACTAAATAACATGCTTATCCTGCTCTTTCTAAATGTATCAACTTTAGATATTATCCACTGATTTCCTTTTATGACAGATCTGGGTTTACATCACTAATAACTCCTCTCTTCTGCATCTGTAACTTAATCAATATAGTCACATCACTTTTGACGATCTTGAGTCCATTAAATAATGCATGTATCTTTTATTTTTGTTCCATCAATAAGAAATTATCTCTTTATTCCCTGTTTTGTTTTTTTTCTTTTTGAGTTGGAGTCTCACTCTGTTGCCCAGGCTAGAGTGCAGTGGCATGCTCACGGCCACCACAGCCTCGACCTACTGGGCTCAGGCGATCCTTATGCTTCAGCCTTAGCTGGAACTACAGGTGCAGGCCACCATGCCTGGCTAATTTTTTGATTTATTGTAGAGATGAGGTCTCGCCAAGTTGCCCAGGCTGGTCTCGAACTTGTGGGCTCAGGTAATTCTCTCACCTTGGCCTCCCAAAGTGCTGGGATTATAGCATGAGGCACTGCACCCAGCCATATTTCCCATTTTCTAATGTGAGGATGCCAGCATCTCTACCTTCCTTCCAGCACTTCCCCTCCCCCTACTCCTGCCTTCTCTCAGCTGTGCTATTACACCATCGAGGTTGAGACTACTTCTTTTGTGACATTTCCAACACTGAACTCTTGATTTGACGCCCAAATGCACTCCTCTCCCAAGCATCCTGCTCTCAGTCAATGATACCCCATCTGCCCAGGTGCTCCAGCCAGAAACGAATCCTCTCTTTTCTTTTTACCCACATAAGTCTTGTCATCGCCACCCCCATATTCTCACTATCTTCATGGCTAAAATGCTAGTGGAAGCCACTATCTTTTTATTACAGGAACAGCTACCCTCTTGTGTTGCTATAATTCACAAAATGGCCAGAGTGATTTTTCAGAAATATAAGTGAGATCACATCACTCCCCTTGCTCAAAATGATCTCTCATTGTGACCCCTTATCACTGCCCACAAGGCCTTTAAATAATCAGGTTTGGGCGAACTCCAACTTCCATTCTCCTGTACTCTCTTCTTCACTCACTCTGCTCCAGCTGAACATGCCCTTATCTTTTTACTATCACAGGCTAATGTCTGTTCTAGGGTCTTTGTTCTGTTTGGTAACATCTCAGATATTTTCCTTCTTCCTATTACCCAAATCCTAACTGAAGGGTCACTGTCTCTGAGAGCCTTCCATGTGTGAGCCAAAGCAACCTCCTCTCTCTAGCTATGCTCTTTCATATTATCCTATTTTACTTTTTTTATAGCACTCTAGACATGCGTTTATTATTCATCCCCTTTCTAGAATGTGAGTTCTTTGAGAACTATTTTGTTCACTGCCTGTATCCCAACTACCTTCTATGCATGGCACATAGAAGGCAGTGAAAAAACATCGACTATTACCAACTCAGTGTTCTGTAACCTTAATTAAGGCTTCTGTGCTTCGGCTAAGATTACTTCTAAAAGTTGGAAATCAGACAGTCCTTTACTACTGTGATCCTGTAATTATTATTCATGATTTAAATCATGTCCCAAAATATGTTCTCTCTTTTTTTTTTCTTGGAATTCATAATTGCTTTTTCTCTTCCATGTCTAGCTTTTAAGAATTGAATAAAATCCCTCTAATTCCTCCATTTGACAGGTACCAATCAATGAAGCCCTGTATCTTCTTGCTCTCTATGTCCATACCACAGCTATCACTTGGGGACTTTATTTCTCTCCTGATTTGGATTTACTATCTCTTGGCTCCTATATCTTCCTCTTTCTTGTTTTATT
Organism: Tarsius wallacei; assembly: GCA_963574415.1. Taxonomy (NCBI): domain Eukaryota; kingdom Metazoa; phylum Chordata; class Mammalia; order Primates; family Tarsiidae; genus Tarsius; species Tarsius wallacei. Next base: position 11,557 of record CAUYQG010282360.1, on the reverse strand, counting down.
ATCTTAGTTTTCTGGAATATATCCTCAGGAAATTTCCTAAGAAAGGGTGTGTGAAAAGTCTCTGACTATGTTTTACTGCTTGTTCATTTTTTTTTTAAAGTCACATTTGATTGATACTTTGCCTGGGTATAGAATTACAGGTTGATAATAGTTTTCTCTCATTACTTTACAATTTTTTAATAGTCTTTTAGCATCCACTATAAGTGAAGAGAATTCATATGCACACACATACTTGAAAACACAGTAGCAAAAACAATACTGGCAAAGGCTACTCAGATTGATGCATACAAGATGAAATTCTGCAAAGCTAGCTAATTTAAATGAAGTGAAGTAGTTTAATTATAATATGTTGAGTAAAGAAAGTCAGTATTATTTCTTTCAAATATAGACAGTGTCTCCACAAGTTCTTCTCTTGATCAGACTAAATACCCTTCTGCAAGTTTTCTTTTCCTAATAATTTTCTTGGTAAACCTCTTATTTGCAGCACTTAATTCTCCTTCATGGCATTCATTGCCACTGTAGTTGCTTGTCATTATCTATTTATAAACTCAGTGAGGTAAGGAATAATGTCTTGTTTATCGCTATAACTCTGGCATCTAACTTATCTAGAGAAGGCTTGGCACTTTTGAGTGTGGGTTCACTATACAGGTTGAGTAAAGTAAAGGAATATGAAGGTGAGTTACCGCTGAAGCCCTCTCCAAGCCAAGAAGCAGATCTCTGCTTAGCTTTTTAGTCCTAGCATAAAGACAGCAGTTTTCAAGGATCATGAGCTTTCAAGTTAGAAAAGTTGGGTTTGAATCTGTCTCTGCTCTGCCACTTACTAGCCGTGTGACCTTGGGTAAATCATTTATAATGTGCTGAACTCCAGTTTCTTCACCTGCAAAATGGTGATAAGTATGTCTACTTTGCAATAGACTGAATCTGAAGATTAAATAAGATGATTTACATATGTTATTAACATAATAGTAGAAGTTGATAAGAAGTATTACAAATATTATTGGTATTAATAAGAGTAATAAAATGTTGACCTACAGAAATCAAACCTAAAGCACTAATATTGATGAAGGAATCCAGAATTTATATACTGTTTCACATAATACTAAGCATGATGAAAATATTCTAGAGGCTGGGCTCAGTGGCTCAGCCTGTAATCCCAGCATTTTGAGACGCCGAGGTGAGTGGATTGCCTGAGCCTGTGGGTTTGAGACAAGCTCACGCAACTTGACGAGACCTCTTCTCTACAATAAATAAAAAATTAGCTGGGCATGGTAGCATGCGCCTGCAGTTCCAGCTACTTGGAAGGCTGAAGTGGAAGGATTGCTGGAACCTAGCAAGTCAATGCTGGGGTAGCCGTTGAGTGTGCCACTGCACTCCAGCCTGAGCGATGGAGTGAGACTCCAACTTGAAAAAAAAAAAAGAAAATATTCTAGAGTAAAATTCAAATAATTAGCAAATATCTAAACTTGAGACTCCTTTTGGTCTGGATAAATGTCCTTCATGCTTTCTGTAGCTTCAGTTACAGGACTTTTGATTTACCTTGTCTGTATAGCTCAATCCATTTAAAATAATCATTAGTTAGGAGCCTGAAGCTACAAAACCTTACATTCTATTTCTTTTGTATCCTTTAACTTACTGATGAAAATTCTGAATGAGTAAAATAAAAGTTAATGAGGTTTTATTATAAGTTCATTATAATAAATTTTGTTTGGTTAAATAAAATATTGAATATACATACAATGAGATTATATTCAACAAGAAAGTTATTTTTTGGTGGCTTGTGGTTATTCACATTATTTTAGTCCTATCAGATGAATAGTCAGTTCTCCGTCCGCTCCTCTTTGCTTCTTATGCAGTGAATACCATGGACATCACCCTCTGGAGTATGGTTCTCCTAACTTTGTTTTCTCTACATTATCTTTTAAGGATTCCCATTTCTTTTCTTTGGAGGTTTCCTGGATCCTGCCCTTCAGAGAAATAACTGCTAGATTAATGAATCAGAAACAAATTCATCATATAAACACCAGAATTCCTAGGAATTCTCTGCCCAACTACCTCTCATGGCAATCAATCTAGAGTGCTTAGCATAACCCTAGCAAATAGAAAAGAAATAAGATGTTTTTGCCTGGCATGGTGGCTCACACCTGTAGTCCCAGCACTTGTAATCTTATCTATTTGGGAGGCGGAGGCAAGAGGATTGCCTGAGCCCACAGGTTCGAGACCAGCCTGGGCAACTTGGCGAGATCTTGTCTATATAGTAAATCAAAAAAATTAGCTGGGTGTGGTGGTGCACGCCTGTAGTTCCAGCTACTTGGAAGGTTGAAGCAGAAGGATCACCTGAGCCCAGCAGATTGAGGCTGCGGTGGCAGTGAGTGTGCCACTGCACTTCAGCTTAGGCGACAGAGTGAGACTCCTACTCAAAAAAAAAAAAAAAAAAAAAGAAAAAACAAATAGTACTTTTTAAAAGGTAGGTTTCTATTATCTTTGTTTTGGTTTGTGTCAATTAATGCCCTCATCTGAGATATGATGACAACAGTGAAGGTGCAGAAACAAGGCAGACAGGAACCTCAAAGTCACTAAATGCCCTACCCACAATTCCTTTTTAATTACTAAGGAGAATCCACTCATAGAATCTGAGAACAAGATTACAATAAAGTTTGGTCATTGTTAGGTAGATCGGGGTGAGTTAGGGAGAAAGAAGAAACCATGTCAAAATACCTATTTTCCCAAAGAACACTGCAGAACTGGCAAGCCTGCTGCTATTCTATCCTATTTGCTATTAAGGTTCCAAGCACTATGACTGACGTCAAGTTTTAAACCACAAGGTTTTATATTTAAAGGAACCCAGGTCCCACTCCTCTATCTAGGAAGCAAGAAGAGACAGCACATTTAGAGATCTGCATTAGAGTCACCTACCAAGGGTTTCAGAGGACAACTGTGACTTGTTAACTCTAATTGTTTACAAAAGGAAGGTGAAAAACTTTTTTATTTTCATTTTTTTTTTTTTGAGTTGGAGTCTCACTCTGTCGCCCAGACTGGAGTGCAGTGGCATGTTCCTGGCCACCGTAGCCTCGACCTGCTGGGCTCCGGCGATCCTTCCACCTCAGCCTTCCAAGCAGCTGGAACTACGCGCGCGCTACCACGCCTGGCTAATTTTTTTGATTTATTGTAGAGATGAGGGCTCGTCAAGTTGCCCAGGCAGGTCTCGAACCCGCGGACTCAGGCAATTCACTCACCTCGGCCTCCCAAAGCGCGGGATTACAGGCTGAGCCACCAAGCCCGGCCTATTTTCATTTTTAATTTTAGTTTTTTTTTGTTTATTTCAAGTCAGGGTCTCACTCTGGTGCATAGGCTGGAGTGCAGTGGCACAATCACAGCTCATTGCAGCCTTGACGTTCTGGGCTTAGGAGATCCTTCTGCCTCAGCCTCCCGAGCAGCTGGGGCTACAGGCATACACCACCATGCCCGAGTAATTAAAAAAATTTTTTTTTTGTGGAGACATGGTCTCATTATGCTGCCCAGGCTCGTCTTGAACTCCTGGGCTCAAGTGATCGTCCTGCTTTGACCTAAAGTGCTGGGATTATTGGCGTGAGCCACACTGTACCCGGTGAAAAAGTTTTTTAAGCAGTACAGAACTCTAAAGAAAATCCTGTAATAAATATCAAAGCATGTCACATACTGTTCAGGATATCCAAACAACCTAAGTTGAACTAAATAATAGGATGGTAGCCCATGTGCCTAAGAAATGTGCTTCTATGGTAATATTTATATTTTCTTAATCTAATATCAGCTTTGATTTACTACTGCCTCTTTTTTTAAAAAAGGATACATAATTTAAAACAGAGATATACCTAGTATCTAACAATTAATCAAGGTTTGTCAAGTGTTCAGATGTTTATTTTTGTATCTTTTGCTGAAGGTATAGTTTCAGGTTTGAGTTCTGCTCTTCTGAACAGATGGCTATCATTTAACTAACAGTGCTGAGTTTACTTACCAAGGAGTCATAGTCTAGTCACAAAAGAAATGAATATGATTCAGCTTCCACTTAAATAAAAAGATAGCTGAATGTGGCTTTGAAACCTCACATACATAAAATAAGCTATTTGGTGAAAATGCCTCCCTTTGCTAATGGTACTGAGTTCATTTCAACCCATTTGAGAGGTCCAATAAATTGCCACCAAGTCATAGAGGCTCACATAGGTAGAGAGCGCCAAGGGAGATGGTGCCTCAGAATCTCTATGTGTATAAAGTTTGAAAACTGTACCCCATCTTCTCAGGATCACCCACCACTCCCTATTTACAAGGTTACTGCTTTCACCTAATAGTAGAACAATAACTTCAGAATCTTTATTTTATTTTATTTATTTATTTATTTATTTGAGTTGGAGTCTCACTCTGTGGTCCAGATTGGAGTGCAATGGCAGCTCCTGGCCACCGCAGCTTCAACCTGCTGGGCTCCGGGATCCTTCCGCCTCAGCCTTCCAAGTAGCTGGAACCACAGGCGCGTGCTAATAACTTTAGAATCTTGCTCAGTTGGGAACCAGCATTAGCTGGCCGAGGTTAGAACACACCTACAACAGGATTTTCAGGTTCATAGCTACAAAACAGATACTTGGAACTGGGTTTAATTTGTACAGTATGAAAAATTAAATACTTGAGTCTGAAATCATAGAATTTGGAATAGAGATAAGTTAATATTTTAAAGATCAGACTATACTTCCATTTGATCTTTTTCTCCATTTTTTTCTGTGTAATTTGGCTTATCCCCAACACTTTACCAAAGGCACTCTCGAAGGCCATCATGTCAAACCGACCTTTGTAGGTCTCATCTCCTGCACTGAGGCATTTGACCATGTTGTTTTCTTTCTGAGAGATTACCACCACTAAGTTTCTGCCTACCTTTTTGACCTCCCATCCATTAAATACAAAAATTGCCTAAGGCTCCGCCCTGGTCCCTCTTTTCACTCTACATGTCTCCCTGGTGACTTCCTCCTGTTTTGGCATAAATGCAAACTCATTCACATTATCTTCAAGTTAGTTGACAATCTGGTCATAGCTACGTACCTTTCTAGTATTTCTTGCCACACTAGACTACTCACTGTTCTCAGAATGGTGTCAACGTATTTGCAAATAATTCCTTTATGTATTTGGTTATGCTGTTCTCTTCTACCCCAAATGCATGGCCTTGTCTCACCTGGATATCTCTTCCTATACTCCAGATCCCAGTCAGTTTTATTAATAGCTTTATTAAGGCATCACTGACCTACAATAAACTCCACATATTTAAAGTATACAATTTAATGACTTTTGAGATGTGTATATACCTGTGAAATCATCACTGTACTCACAATATCCATCACCTCCAGAAGGTTCCCTGTGTCTTTTTGTAAAATCCCTACTTTGTGCTCCTTACACTCACTCTCCATTACTGGTTTTCTGTTGACTTATTCTATCAATTATTGAAATAGGAGTATTGAAATTTCCAACAGTAATTGTAGATTTTCCCATTTTTCTTTTAGTCCTATCAGTTTTTGCTTTATACATTTTTAAATTCTCTTACCAGGGGTATAAATATTTAAGTTTGTTATATTCTCTTTACAAACTGGCCCACACTACTTTGTTATTGTTAGTTTTTTAAATAATATTCTTTAAAAAAGATCTAAATAACAAGAAAAATTATATAAATTTATCCATGTAGCTATTGTTTCTAGTGTTCTGCATTCATTTTTGGATATCTATATTTCCATGTGGTATATTTTTATTCTGCCTGAATAATTTTAACACTTTTTGTACTGTGAGTCTTCTGGAAATGAATAACCTTTTGAGAGTCTGAAAAGTCTTTCATTCAACTTTGTTTTTGAAAGCTACTTTGCTTGGTATGGAATTGTGGGTTGACTGTCTTCCTTTAGTACTTTAAAGATGTTGCTCCACTGCTTTCTTGCTTGCATTGCTTAATGAGAAATATGCTATCATCCTTATCTTTATACCTCTGTAATATAATATGCTTTTGTCCTCTGGAAATGTTTATCATTGGTTTTGAGCAATTTGTGATTTGTCTTAGTGTCATTTTCTTCACGATTTTTGTGTGCCTGGAACTCACTTAACTTTTTGGATTTGTGAGTTTATGAAGTATTCATCAAATTTGGAAAAAATTCAGCCATCGTTTCTTCAAATCTGTTTTCTGCCTTCCCCTTTCCTTTGGGAGATTCATTTACACATATATTAGGTCACTTGAAGTCCTACAGTACACTGATGATCTGTTCATTTTTTGAAAATTTCTTTTTTCTTTCTGTGTTTCATTCTGGAAAGTTTCAATTACTATGTCTTCAAATTCATAGATCTTTATTTCTGCAATATCTACTATGCTGTTAAGCCCATCCACTGTAGTTTCACTTCAGACATCATAGTTTTCACTTCCAGAAGTTTGGTTTGGGTCTTTTTTGCTTTCTTGCACATCTTCCATTTTTTTTGTTAAAACACAGTTATAGTAAGTATTTTAATGTCCTTGTTGGCTTTTTAAAACTTTTTATTGAGACAAGGTTTCTCTATGTTGCCCAGGCTGGTCTCAAACTTCTGGACTCAAGCAATTCTCCTGTCTTGGTCTCCCAAAGTACTGGGATTACAGGTATGAACCACCATGTCTGGCCTTTGTTGGCTATTTTTGACATCTGTAGCAGTTCTGGGTTGGTTTTATCTTTCTTCTCATAATGAGTTGCATTTTCCTGCTTCTTTGCAGACCTGCTAATTTTTGGTTGAATGCTAGACATTGTACATTTTACATACTTGGGTACTGGATAATTTTGTACTCCTATAAATATTTTTGAGCTTTTTCTAGGTTGTAGTTATTTCAAATAATCTGGTCCTTTTGGATCTTGTTTTTAAGATTTGTTAGAGGAAATAAGAGCAATGTTCAGTCTAGGAACAATTACTCCCCACTACTGAAGGGCCCTTCTGTGTACTATACTCAACACCCCATGAATTATAAGGTTTTCCAGTCTAGCTGCTGGGACTAGGCACTATCCTTCACTCTCTGTGAGTGCTAGGGACTATTACCTCGAATTGTTTTGGATTGTTCATTCCTTGACCTCAGGTATTAATAGCTTTCTAATACACATGTGCTGATTAGCATTCAGCTGAATGATCAGAAGGGACCCTCAAGAATCTCCAGAGTTCTCTCTGTAGCTTTCTCCTGTTACCATCCTGCAATCCCTAGGCACCTTGGTCTCTCAAGCTCACCAGGCTCCACTATAGTTTCCCCTTCCTGTGCCATGACCTAATACTTTCTCAAGGCAGTAAACTGGATCAATTGTAGAACTCTCTTCATTTGTTTGCTGTCTCTCAGAGATCATTGCTCTTCATTGCCTGATATCCAGTTTCTTGAAAACTGTTGTTTCATATACATTGTTGGTTTTTGGTTGTCTTGGGAGAGAGAGTAAATCTAAATTTTACCCTTGTCACTCCATCTTGGCTGGCAGTAAAGTGTCCCACTTTTTAAACTTAGAGATTGCTTTTAAAGCCCAGCACAAATACCACATCTCTTTGATGACATTTTCCCAGAACAGTTTCCCAAAATCTCATTCCTGTTTAAAGATGTACTCTGATCTCTGTGCTTTAGCTGTTTTCTTTATACTTCTACAAACTTATTATGAGTTATGCAACTGTTTCCCTTGATAGACCACAACTGATGGCAGGAGGTTGGTCTCTGAATCCCTATGCCTAAGACAATGTTTGATGTGTGATTGAGCCTCAAGAAATATATTTTCTTGTTTCTGGCTAACCAACACTGACTTTTATGTTTTTTTTTTTTAAACCATCTTAACCATTTTAAAGTGCACACTTCAATAGTATTAAGTATATTCCCACTGTTGTGAAACAAATCTTTAGAACTTTTTCATTTTGCAAATAAAAATATACATATTTTGAAGAATGAACACATTTGGAGTTGCCTTTTAATCCTACAGATAAACCATGGAGCAAAAAATACTGATTTGCTCAAAGGCCTGTAGCTAGCTGGTGGTAGTTAGGACCAGAAGCCACATTGTCTGTTTCCTGTCAAACATGCATTCCTACCAGGTCTTTTAATCCGATACATATGCTAAACAGAGAATTGCCATGCACCAAAGAAGCCTCAGATGTGGAATGCTACTAATTCTGAATGACATAATTTAGCTAGGGCTTGGGTTGTTTTCATTTGTCTTGGTTAGAAAGCAATATAACATCCTTTAACAAATTGTTCCCTGATTATTTATTTTTTCTGACAAGGAGTTCTCTGAGTCATCGGCACTGTAAAGCTGTTTTCCTTTTCCATTTTATACCTAAATTTCTTTTCCCCTCCTCAGGCGGATTCGTTTCATTTTTTATTATATAACTCTTTGCTTCATTTAGTAGTGATTCTGTCTTACCAAAGATGGCTGCATGGATCAGTCTGATTTCTTTTTCTACTATGAAAAGTTTGTATGAATTATGTGGTTACTAGTTGCTTTGTTTCTAGAAGAAAAGATAGTCTAGAAAATAATCTCACAGTGTTTAAATAAATTTTTCTGGTTATAAAATTAATACATAGGCCATTTCCTTGCTAAGCTATTGTCTGGCCATGTGTTCTTTGAGCTATGGCCAGGCCATATTTCTTGGCTTTGACGCCCTTCCCTACCTTGAGGAGGTGAATCAATCAACCTCAATCGATCAATCTCTCTCTCCCCCCACCCCCTCCATTCGCCATTGCTTTATTAAACTCTGGTGTGTCCACATGGCTCTTTGAGCTATGCTGCCATGGTTCCTAGCTTTGTCCCTCCCCTACCTTGGGAAGGTGAATCTCTCTCTTTAATTTACTTTCTAAATTGGGCTTGGTGGCTCAGCCTGTAATCCCAAGCCTTGGGAGGCTGAGGTGAGTGAACTGCCTGAGCCCACGGGTTTGAGACCTGCCTGGGCAACGTGGTGAGACCTCATCTCTACAATAAATCAAAAATTAGCCGGGTGTGGTAGTGCGTGCCTGTAGTTCCAGCAACTTGGAAGGCTGAGGCGGAAGGATCGCCGGAGCCCAGCAGGTCGAGGCTGCGGTCCGGCAGCTGCCACTGCACTTCAGTCTGGGTGACAGAGTGAGACTCCAACTCAAAAAAAAAAAAAAAAAAAAAATTACTTTCTAAATAAACTATATTTTCCAGTTTAACTTCTGTGGAATTCTCTGCATCTTTCACGTGGCACCGGATTGCAAACTAGACACTCACACTCCTGGCAGATCTGACCCAACATTCTAGAGGCCCCCGCTGGAAGTGTGACCTAACACTTTTGGAGGTTCCACCAAGCTCTTTAACATAACAGAGATAATGAGCTAGGACGTGGCAATAAGAAATGAGAGAAAGGAGTAGATATAATGATTCAATGTAGAGGTATTAGCAATGGATTCAGACATTAAAAAACCCCACAAACCTAGGTTTGAGCAGGGATGTAATGTAAGTACAACAGTGTCCACAGTGCAACCTAACTGTAGAAAAAAAAATTAATACATAACAATTATAGGAAATTTGACATTCCACATTTTTTGAGACAAAAAGACCCAAAATAAGAAATATTAAGTGCAAAAACCATTTTTTTTTTGCCATAAATATCATGTTAGCTATTTTTTTTGGTTTCAAGAATTGAAGAAAAGAAGGCTTGGAATGATTTCTCTATGTGTCAAAGAGAAGATAAAGGAAGTGGCTACTGTTACCGTTTGAATTAAAAGGAGGATGATCTTTTAATTCAACAGAATAAAAAAGGTCATCCTCCTTTTAATTCAACAGAATATCACCCTTTTCCCATTTCATACAGAAGCTTGAGATCTGCAGAGAGTCTAGCCAGGAATGCATGCCATGTGGAAACAACCGAGCAAACTGTAAGAATTTGTTTTCTGAGCCTATGTCAATGTTCTTAGCTCTGTAAACACTATGACCCTCACCCTCTGAAAATTCAGGGGAGAAAAATTAATCTGAAAGAATGATCTCTTACTCTCTTTTCTAGTGGTAAGTTTCTTATCTCTACTCCAGTGCTGTATGTGACAAATAATCACAGATTCTGGCATCCTGGAGACATAATGGGCCCCTACCCCATATGTGTGCAAATGACACTTTGAACCCAAAGTCAGAACTTTTACTTCATTGTGTTGTTTCTTCTCATTATTCTGTCAAGATATATATACAGATATATATTGCTATATATTGAATTGGGGTCTCACTCTGTTGCCCAGGCTGGAGTGCAGTGGCACGATCACAGCTTACCATAGCCTCAACCCTCTGGTCTCAGGTGGTCTTCCTGCCTCAGCCTCCCGAGTAAATAGGACCACAGGTGTGCACTACAGTGCCCTGCTAACTTTTGTGATTTTTTATAGAGAAAAGGTCTTGTTATGTTGCCAGGGCTATCAAGATATTTTGATTGCTGATTTTGTCATCCAAAATCTAAGTTATGTTTCCTGGACTTGTGTTATTTGCAAATTTAGTAAGCATGTCTTTATCTAATTTATTATTTAAATTATATCAGTTTTACCAAATTTCTTCTCACTGAACTTATGCTGATTTTTGTTGCTTTTTTCACTAAGTACTTGTAAATCATGACAATTTATTTTTAAATTTTGGTAAAAATTTATGTTGGGTTCAACAATAATTGTAATTTTTAGATCTTGGTTCACATTTGCAAAACAAGGAAAACCTTTACTGGTCTTCAGTATTTTGGTCCTTTTCCATTCCCCATGACTGCTCAAAGATTTCTCAGTGAATGGTAGTTCATATCAAGATGCTTTCCAGTGTCTCAGGATGTGACTCATTTGGCCTGGAGATCTGAACTAATAAAGCATCCAGTAGTCCTCTTTTCCTAGTTGGGCTTTAAATTCCCTCTTAATGCTTGTTTTTAGTTTCAAAAACTTATTTCCTGATGGGAAGATAAAAATACCTTCTCTCAACATGATACCATTTTTCCTGAACAGTGATGTCTTTCTTATTCTTATTCAGCAAGTGTTACTCCTCCCTCATTTTAAACTATTTTCTCCAAGACTCATTAAGTTAGGACTCTCTTGGATGCAAGTGATAGAAACCCAATTCATAACAGCATTAGCAAAAAGGTGAACTTGTTATGAACTAGGACAATTCATTGATTAAAAAGTAACTTCCCAAAGTAATTCACCAAAGTTCAGCCTGTTTCTGACAGCCAAGCCCTAATTTCTGACACTGCTGTTTGGGAAGCATTCTATGGACTTTTGAGTCCCTTAAGAACACAATGAGCCAGGCTCGGTGGCTCAGTCTGTAATCCCGCGCCTTGGGAGGCTGAGGTGAGTGGATTGCCTGAGCCTGTGGGTTCAAGACCTGCCTGGGCAACTCGGTGAGACCTCTTCTCTACAATAAATCAAAAATTAGCCGGGCGTGGTAGCGCGTGCCTATAGTTCCAGCTACTCGGAAGGCTGAGGCGGAAGGATCGCCGGAGCCCAGCAGGTCGAGGCTGCGGTGGCCGGGAACAGCCACTGCACTCCAGTCTGGGTGACAGAGTGAGACTCCAACTCAAAAAAAAATAAAAAATAAAAAAAAGAACACAATGC